>JACEFZ010016130.1:15000-25441 GCA_014155875.1 Cepaea nemoralis
GAATCTATATTTAGGTATCAGTTCTTGAAAACTGAGTGTTGTGTGTTTTCTTTCTAAGAAGAGATAACCTTATGATTTGGAGGATTAGGATAGGCCTGGGTCCATTGACTGATAGATCCACTTCAGGTCTGCCCGTGTAGCTCCTCTGAAGGCCTCCCCATACTCTGCTCATGGCCAAGTCATCCTCCATCTCAAGTGCGGTTCATCTCTTTCTCTCTGTGGTCTGGTTTAGGTTGTTGGCCAGTTGGTTGCCAGTTGGATGCCATTGGTTGCCAATGGGTTGCCACCAAGATTTCACTGGGATCCAGACATTCTGCCTTCCCTATTTGAAAATCGGTCACACTAGCTTTCACGTCTGTTCATCAGGCAGTTTGTAGAAGAGTGCGCGATTAACATATTCTACGCGGGCTTTCGAATGGAGGCGTTTTCACGTGTCTCTGTTTATCCAATGATCTCCTGAGTTTGGGCTGATGAAATGTTTCCTAGAATTGACGTCATCTGTCACTTGTTCCAGTTTCAGTTTTGATGTTGCGTTAAGTTTTAAGGTTTGGTTTCAGTTTGCGTTGGTAAGTCAATTGTTTTATATTTTCTCCCTCTTCTTGGCGTGCATTCTTGTCAACTGAATAATGGTGGTTAGCGGTTATGCCACATGGCCCCACCCCAGATTGTTCTACGGTATGGAACTATGTTTCCAACATTTTCAGTTATTAAGCTGTTCCCGTATTTTCCTCCCTTGTATTCTCTTTTGCATCTGATTGACCTGGTTCATCAGGCACTGGGTGTCGACTCAGGAAGTCCGCTCCCACATTCATTTTCCCAGGAACGTATTCAACCTGGAACGAGTAAGGTTGAAGAAGCAGCGACCACCTCATAAGTCGGGCATTCAGAGTCTTGGATGCTGCGAGAAACATGAGTGGTTGATGGTCACATTGCACTGTGAAGTGTTTGCCATATAGGTATGCCTTGAAATTTCTGTACACTCCATACGAGCGCAAGACATTCTCTCTCGATAGTACTGTAATTTCTCTCTGCTGCATTTAATTTCCTGCTAGCATAGGCTACAGGGAATAGCTCTGATGGTACATCTCCCTTTCTCTGCAACAACGTTGCCCCAATTCCTATGTTACTGGCATCGGTGCGCAGCACGAATGGTTGGTCGAGGTCTGGTAGATGTAAGACTGGATGAGCAGTTAATGCCTGCTTTAGTGCCGTGAAAGCTCTCTCACAGTCAGCTGACCAAGTGACTTTCTCTGGTTTCCCCTTTTTGGTAAGATCCGTTAAAGGTGCTGACAGAGTGTTGAAGTCCTTGATGTATTTTTGATAGAATCCACATAAGGATACAAATGATCTTACATCCTTCTTTGTTTTTGGACGAGGTGCTCTCTGGAGTTTGTCCACATTTCCCTCTTGTGGAGTTATCAGTCCATGAGATATCTTATGACCTAGAAAGTCCAATTCTTGGAATCCTATTTGACACTTCTTTGGTCTAGCCGTCAATCCAGTTTCTCTGAGGCGCCTGAACAAAAGATGCAGTGTTTCTACATGCTCTTCAAATGTTTCAGTTGCGATCAGGATGTCATCCATGAAGTGACTGATGTCTGGATGCTGTAGTGGGTCAAGTAATTTTCTCATCATACGTGTAAAACGCTGGGAGCATTACTTAATCCGAATGGAAGAACGTTGAACTCATAGTGTCCTCCAGGCGTGCTGAAAGCTAACCATGGTCTAACTTCCGGTTTTACTGAGATCAATCCTAGTAAAGTACTTAGCTCGGTTGAGTGCTGTGAAGAGTTTATTCTGATCAGGCAGATGTTCTGCTTGGAATTCAGTAATGGCATTGAGCTGTCGATAATCGATGCACAATCTATGTTCTCCACTTGGCTTTCTCAATAAGACGACGCTAGCACTGTAAGGTGATTCAGATGGTGAGATTATCCCTGCGGTGAGCAGCTGTTGTATTTCTCCCTCTAAAGTCTTTTGCTTTGCATAAGGAACTGGGTAAGTCTTGACTCGCACAGGCACTGTGTCATTTAACTTCATGTCAAATTCCTCCAGATCAGTTCTTCCTGGCTTATCAGTAAGTACTTCTGCATATTTTGCCATAAGTTCCCTAATCTGCTTTTGCTGATCCTTTGTTAAGTTGGGATTGATTTCCACATCCTTAAAGGTCTCTTTGGCTTGCAGTGGGTACTCGACTCCCATTGTTGATCCTTCTTCGACTTCAGTAGCCACACTCATGGCCATCAGATGTGCAGGTTCGGTGGTTGAGGGTCTTTCATGATACTTCTTCAAGAGGTTTATGTGAAATACTTTCATCTTGCCTTTGACTGAAATTCTGTAGTTGGTACGTGAGATCTTCTCCGTCACTACATAAGGTCCTCTCCATCCGATTTGCAGCTTATTCTGACTGGTTGGAAGCAGCAACATCACCTTCTCTCCTACCTCTAACTCTCTATCCTTTGCCTTGCGGTTGAAATTACGAGCAATTCTTCGTCTGGCTTGACGTAGATTGACATTCGCTTGTTTCCAACTGTGTTGTAAACGATTTTTCAACTCGGCAACATATGTAGATGCAGTCACGACTGTATCATCTGTAGTGTTATCGGTCCAGGTTCGAAGTAACGCCTCAAGTGGTCCTTTGATCGGTCGTCCAAACAACAGTGTGGCTGGAGCAAAACCTGTTGAGTGATGGGGTACTTCCCTGTAAGCGAATAAAGCTGCGGGTAAATACAAGTCCCAATCCTCTGTCTTCTCCTGGGCAATTTTGCGCAGGATACTAATCAATGTACCGTTCCACCTTTCCACAAGTCCATTTGACTGAGGGTGATATGGTGAACTGAAGATATGGCGTGCATGAAAAAGTCTGAAGGTCTCTTCCATGAGCTTACCACGAAACTGTGAACCGTTGTCCGTCAAGATCCTTTGTGGGAATCCTAGACGTGTGAATATTCCTAATAATGCATCAGCGACGTGTTTGGAGTCACAGCTGGGCATAGGAACCGCTTCGGCCCACATGGTTGTTGTGTCCACAAGCGTTAATATGAATCGGTTTCGCCTCTTCGTTGCTGAGAGAGGTCCGACTATGTCTACAGCCACTTTCTCAAATGGAATTCCAGTGATTGGCGATTCACCCAACATTGCCGGTGGTGTCCGGTGTTTTGGTGATACTTTCTGACACTGTGGGCATGATTTTACAAACCGTTGTATGTCTGAGTTCATCCCTGGCCAAAAGTAGTGAGTTGTAATCCGCTGTGTAGTAGCGTTGATACCCATATGCCCACTGAATGGTAGACTATGACCCATTTCCAAGATCTGAGTCCTGTATGGAGTTGGTACAACAAGTTGATTAAACTCTTGTCCAGCTCGTCCTGCTTTTCTGTAAAGAAGTGCTGACTTCATGAACAGATCACCTTTACGTAGAGGTAAATGTGATTTTGGCAGTTTTCTGAAGCAGGGATCCAAGGTGCTGTCGGCTTCTTGTGCCCTCTTCAGTTCCTCCGTTCGAGGGATTGGCGTAGTTGTTTCTGGAGTCTTTTTCGCCTGGGATCGAGTGGTCATGGTCGCCATCGCCACAGGTTGAACAGGTTCTCCTAGAACGATAAATCTACAGCCGAGGATTACAGGATATATTGGATCGTCCAAGACTGCTGCCTTGATTGTCCCAGTGACATACCGCGAGGCTATGTTCACTTTTGCCACTGGAAGAGACATATTTGTTGAACTCTTCAGTGGTCCCTGTAATTCCACTATTTCCTCTGTCACCTGTTCAGGGTGAACTAAGGATGATGAAACAACACAGTCATACGATAATCCAGTATCATATAAACAGGTCGTTTTGAATCCATTTAGCAAGATGGATTCTACAACCGGAATACGAGATGATGTGTCTTGATGAGGTGTCTGTTTGGACGTTTCACCAGTGCTCACTTTTTTCTCTTTTCGGTTGGCCAAACAGGCCGCTGTGTGTGGAGGTGGCTTCTTCCTGCAATTCTGAAATGTGTGACCTCTAATTTTGCAATGGGTACAGAATGGTTTTTCCTCCTTCGGCGCTGTTTGGGCTGTGTTTTGAGTGTTTTTCTTGGATTTCCCATTTTTCTTGGTGGCTAAAGTGTTTTCACCCTCTTTTGGCTTTGGAGTTTTATCTTGAGAGGGGGTGTTGTTCGAACGTCCCTTTCCTCCCATCTCCTTCTGAGATTTTTCAAATCTCTCTGCCAGGATGATTATAGTTTCTAGGCGGTCAGCCCCGTTTTGGGTTAAGAATGCTTTCATTTCATTCGACATCTTCCCCTTTATCTGATCAATGATGATCATTTCACGGAGTCCCTTCAAAACTCTCCTCAAATCCTCCTAAGCAAGCCCATCTTTGTATGTATGACCTTCAGTCTTTCAACTAGTTGCGCATAACTCTCACCCGGTTCCTTCCTTGCGGTTTTGAAACGAGCCTTGTAAGAATCCCCGTCCACTTCGAATCGGCTCAAGAGTGCCGTTTTGAGTGTTTCGTATTCCTGTTGTTCCTCACGAGTAAGCCTCGAGAACACGTCATACGCGGTAGATCTTAAAGCCTGCGCTAACTTCGTCGCCCATCTCCCTTCTTCAAGCCCACAGCTGACAGCCATTGCCTCGAAGCGTGATAAAAATCCTTCGATGTGGTCAGTCTGTTCATTGAAGGGTTCCAGCGGAAATGACATAGCTCCTGAATTAAGGTGGGAGACGTGAGGATGTGGTTCTGTCACTGGCAATCCTGATGAGGTTGAGGGTGTAGGACCACTCCCCTTCTCTAGTCTCCGGATCTCCAATTCAGTCTCCATCCTCTTCAACTCCAGTTGGTGTTGACGCTCTCTCTCCTTATCTTCCATTTCAGCCTGTAGTCGTTTCTCTTTCTCCTCCAATTCTGCTTGAAATCGTTTCTCTTTCTCCTCTATTTCTGCCTGAAGTCGTTTTTCCCTCTCAGCTAATTCAGCCTGAAGCTGTTTTTCTTTGAGGGCCAATTCCGCTTGCAGTCTTTCTCTTTTGCCGAATGCATCTGAAATATAGTTAGCTAGCTCAGGGCCATCTAACCCGCATTCCCTACCTGTTTCTGTTATTTGGGCCCGAAACTTAGCAGTTTCCGCCATGCCTAGAATTTATTGCTTTATTTGCCCTGCCTAAAAAAAATATAAATGCAGTGTGGTCTGATCCGCGTAAGCTTGTCAGTCCCTGATCTGCAAGTATACAACAGAGCATGCACAATATTAAACACTTTATGTTATGTCTGTCTGTCAATGCTGGAAAAGCCAAAGGCAGCAGGCATTGAAGTAACCAGAATTAATCCCTAGTAAAAGAAAAGAATCTGAAATTAGACAGAGATTTCCCTCCGGATAAGATTTTCCCGGTGGTTGATGAAATGCTGTAAGATCAGACTTCTCAGGAAAAGAACACCTTCTCTGGAAGAGAAGTAGTGTTTGAATAGTAGATTCACACTCTATATTTCTCCTGGAGCACCTTTTTCTGAAGTATAAACCTATTTGAAAGATGCCCTCCTTATTCAGAAGAAATGATCAGTCACCTACTCTTATTTATCTATAAATGTCATTCTTATCATGTGGCTGTCAATCAATACCCCACATGGTGTCTGTTATATCATATCAGAAAATGACAATGTTCAAAATCTAAAGATATCTGTGTTAATGTTTTATGTAATACAATGTTTTATGTAACTGTTCAATTACACAATGTTTTATGTAACCGTTTAATTACACACAATGTATTATTTAATTGTTTAATTTATTTATGGGAACCATCCAGGACGTAGCCATCCCAATATGTCATATATTCTGAAGGGAGTGGGAAATCACTGTGGTGCATGCCCCATTTCTAATCAAAGAAGTTGGGCCCCATCCTCTTCTGTCTTCAATAACCCCAGAATATGACCCTCGAGTTATCTGCAGGCCTCGTCTTATTTAATTTAGTCTAGGAGATATAGATTATGGCCCTGGTGAAAATAATAAATACCAACTGGGATTCTGCCCCTTCTCCAAGGATTCTTATAGCTCTTGAGCCCCCCCCCCCCCTTTTGTTTATCAAATCTGAGGAAAGTCTGGAGAATTCTCTCAGCCTGATTTATATTAAGAAAGCATGGATGTTAAGCAAGTGATAGACCTTGAGTCTCTCCCAATTTAATATTCCTTCATGAGTTAATTTGTTTTTAAACAATTAAACACATAACCAATCACAATAGATCTTGACAACTTGGTGTACACACATAAGATGGTGAATCACAGATAGGTTGAACTAATAATCAACATAAGATCAGTGACAGTTAATTATTTATTGAATGGGCCTGTGTCTTCTGGCCTGGTAAATACACTTTCTCTTGTGGGTTGCACAAGATAAATTAGAAAAATGCATATAGGACCAATGTCACAGACCATCAACAAATAAGCATCAATACATGAGATGTCAATAAGAGTGGAAACATGGTATACATTTGAATGTTGTACATGTTAAGTGTGAAGATGATGAATCTACATTTAGGTATCAGTTCTTGAAAACTGAGTGTTGTGTGTTTTCTTTCTAAGAGAGAGATAACCTTATGATTTGGAGGATTAGGATAGGCCTGGGTCCATTGACTGATGGATCCACTTCCGGTCTGCCCGTGTAGCTCCTCTGAAAGCCTCCCCATACTCTGCTCATGGCCAAGTCATCCTCCATCTCAAGTGCGGTTCATCTCTTTCTCTCTGTGGTCTGGTTTGGTTGTTGGCCAGTTGGTTGCCAGTTGGATGCCCATTGGTTGCCACCAAGACTTCACTCGGATTCAGACATTCTGCCTTCCCTATTTGAAAATCGGTCACACTAGCTTTCACGTCTGTTCATCAGGCAGTTTGCAGAAAGAGTGCGCGATTGCCATATTCTAAGCGGGGTTTCAAATGGAGGCGTTGTCACGTGTCTCTTTTTATCCAGTGATCTCTTGTGCCTTGGCTGATGAAATGTTTCCCAGAATTGACGTCATCTGTCACTTGTTCCAGTTTCAGTTTTGATGTTGCGTTAGTTGTTAAGGTTTGGTTTCTGTTTGCGTTGGTACAGTCAATTGTTTTATATTTTCCCCTCTCCTTGGCGTGCATTCTTGGCAACTGAATAATGGTGGATAGTGGTTATGCCACACTCGGTCTTCCCCTTGGTCTCTTCCCTTCGATCTTGCCAGTTGTCACCAAGTTCTCCAAGCAATGTCTTCTCATAACATGCCCAAAGAATGTTGACTATCTACGTCTAATGACTCTAATTAGTTTACGATCCTCATTTGTTTCTTGAAGGACTTGTTCACTGGTTTTTCTGTCTGCACAATGGCGTGACCTTATTAAAAGCAAACGATTGGTTTGTACATCAATCGACTTTACAAAAATCTGTTTGGCATGAGGTTGTTATACTCTAGTATGCGTCGGTGCTCTTTGTTGTAAGTGTGTTTCGATTATACCTACAATGCTTGACATGAGTGTTTAAGCCTTATGCCATTATGATCATTAACGTATCACTAAAGTAGTCCATTGTGACTATGGGGGGGGGGGGGTGAGGGGAAGATTACTTAGAGATTAAGTTATGTTATGATGTGTTCTTTTATATTATGTTACGTTATATTTATGTTGAACGGCGTCACTGCACATTGGATATCGCGGACCTCTGATGCAGCAGTCATCGCAAACATAGTTCTGCTCACTGTTGTCATGATGAGTTTTGTTTTTATCGCATATCCTTTATAGGACATCGCTATCAACATCAACATCTTTCAGCTGATTATTGATTTCTTGGCAAGATTACGCTCAGTAGTTTGTCGTTGCTTTCTGAGCGACCGGCTCGCATACCCCGTAAGTTACCGTCACTGCGAGAACAGCTACCGATTCTCGCTGACGTCACGTTACTACGGGAATACGGAGAAAGTCGTGTAACCTCTAAACCAGGGAGACCGGCTCGAGGAGTTTGGTTATGGTAATTCATCTAATCGCCTCGAAGGCGACAGTGCGTGACCGGGTTTCACGTCCAAATCGTACAGTTAGTCAAGCATCAGTCTCGTCAGAATCCCCCATCCGAGGCTGTACCGCACTTATTTATATCGATCTGTCCATGCTTCTTCCAGTTTATATAGGTGCATTATTTGAGAGCTGGTCTGTGAGTTCATTTTTAGGCTGGCATGACCAGTCTCATGCATCCTTATAAGTGATTAAAGTTCGATTTCAGAATGTTGTCCATTTATTTAGAGCGTTGACTGTTCGTTGAGATTTTCTGTTGCTTGTTCATGGTGATCATTGCTCGCGTACCTGCCTGTTCTGTTGCACATACAAATACTTCAGGTGCAGCAGAGATCCTCATGGTCAGATTTGATGCAGTTTACTGGAAGGTGCCGCTATGGTGTTTTGCAGCTATGATTATAATATCCATCCTTTGAACTCTCTGTGCACACGCTGATCTTGTGCCGCGCCTCAGAGTCCCAACTGTATACATGATGTCTTCTGGATGTTAATGCTGGCCGTCAAGTTCCCTTATCTCAGGATTGACATATGCTGGCAGTCATGTTCTCTTATCTCAGTGTTGAGATATGCTAGCCGTCATGTTCCCTTATCTCAGTGTTGACATATGCAGGCAACTGACTTCTACAGCAACTCCCTTACGTAACGACAGCATGAGAGTATCGTTGCATGTCATCTGGTGTTTCAGTCCATTCGTCTCCGTGTTTGATAGGGTCACATCCATCCATTCATCATGTGCCATGCTGGTAGGCGTGGGCGGTCATGATTCGCCATTTCACTCGATTACCAGAGCTGTGGATCAGCTCAGCGTTCTTGTCTCGACCAAGCCACGTGGTCAAGTCATCCAGGTATTTACTTCTCTGTCTTCTATTTGTCTCTCTTCCCCTCGATGTTGCCAGTTGTCACCAATTTATCTAATTTATTCTTCCTCATAACATGTCCAAATATTTTGACTGTCTATGTTTAATTTCTCTAATGTTTTACCATTTTCATTGTTTCATGTAGGACTTAGGTCGTTTGGTTCATCTGTCTCTCCATGGTTTTCTTTGCAGTTTCCTCAGAAACCACATTTCCACAGCCATCAAACGTTTTTCAACTTGACTGCTCATTGTCCACGCTTCACATCCTATACAAAAGTACAGGCTCTATGTAGTACCTCACCACTCGTATTCTCGTAGCAATTTACATCTTCTTATTGGTCAGTATGTTTTCCATCTTGCAAAAGGCTACCTTCGCGTTGGCGATTCTTGTTTGATCTCTTCAAGGCATCTCCATAAGATGTTATGACGTTCCGAAATAATTTGTACCGATTCACTTATGTAATATTATTCCCATTTACTTGTATATTACAATGTGGTATTTCCTTCTTCTTAGTGACGACATAATCTGCATCTTCTTACCAATTTACATTCTAACTCTAATTATTCACTGTGTGCAACAACAGCATTTACTAAATATTGCAGATCCTGCTCCTTGTCAGCAATCAATACTGTATTATCTGCTTAGCTAGTGTTATTCAATGTTTCGTCCAACAATGGTGATTCCTTTCATATCTTCAACATGTCTGAGAAAAAGATCTGGAGACACTACACGTCTCTGTCTCACCCCTATCTTAATAAGCTAATATTGACCTAACTTTATTATCAATCCTTATGGCAGTTGTTGTTTCCAATATATGTTTTTTTTTACAAGTTTAATGTCTGTCCCATCAGTTTGTAGATCTGCACGCATCTTTATCATGTTGACATGTCTTCTTTATCGAACAGCATTTGTTTAGTCAATAAAGCAAAGATGCAGGTCTTTGATTACTTCTATAGAACCGTTAATTGATATTCTCAACATATATACAGCATTTAATTTACCCTTGCCTTTTCACAAACCCACATTGATTCTTCTCCTATGTGGGTTGTTATTTTTGTCCTAACTCTTTGCATAATTCTTGGCAATCTTCTTGATGTCGCTTAAAAAATAAAAGCAAATCTTCTTGATGTGGCTCATTATACTAACTATCCATTTTTTATCACACTCTAAAGCTCCTGATTTCTTCGGGATTGCAATAGATACAGTATTACATAATTCAGGAGGTATATTTCCAGTATCATATATTACGTTCAGCAGTCTGGTGACTTGGTCTATTCTGTATTCTTCTAAGGCATTGATCATTTCTGTTGTGCTGTTATCTAGACCCATGGACTTACCAGTTATCATATGTTTTAGAGCATTCTGAACTTCTATCTTCAAAATTGATGGTCCTTCATTATTATTCCGAATGCGATACTGTTCTTCTCGTATATCATCATAAAGTTCTCTCACATAATCTGACCACGCATGTAAAATCTGATCTTTTTATATTATAATTGTTCCATCTTTGGTTTTTAGACAACCCGTTGGCGTGATCTTTTGTTGGTGATGTCATTAATTCATGTGTATATTATTTTGAATTT
>JACEFZ010016131.1:0-136712 GCA_014155875.1 Cepaea nemoralis
CTTGATTTATGATACCTCTTCTCTTGAACTGCTACTAACTGTTTCTCCCGTTTCGTCTTGGTTGTTGTTGTTGTTTCATTTCCCTTTTCTTGTATGGCAAGGGGGTTTTATTGGGGTCATTTGCTTCTGTGAACTGTTTACTTATCGTGTTTTATTTTCCGCTGTCCCTTGTTTGTTACGGAAATTTGGATTTTATTGGGAATTTGGTTTTTAAACTTTTTTCTTATCATCGTATGAAGGGGTTGAACCCTCTACCACGGCATCAGCACAAGAGATTTAGGAGCAAACATTCCATATATATTCAGGTTGAGTCGAAGGGTACGAAGAACTTGAAGATCTGAGGATGTGAAGTGATAAAGAAGGCAGACTAAGGTCTTCGTTTGTGGTCTGTCTGTCGTAAACATGGGGATCTTCTTTGGCTACTGAAGAAAGAGCCCGAGCCTTTTGAGAATGTTCTGAGTGTAAGTATGGTGATTGTTGAAGTCAGACCACCTGTAATAAGTTTTGTTCCAGTTTATTATCAACAGGCGGGTTCTACCCTTAATTCGAACTAGAGTAGCAACACACAACGCAGATCTCATTGACACTGCACACACACGGTGTATAAGACGAGACTTACGATAACAACAAAGTACACGATAATGAGATCAAACCTGTGACACTTCCCTTTAAATTTAAAATAATCCACATACGAAGAAAGAAGGCAAACTAATTAATTGAAATAATTTCCCGGGAAATTTCCTTTGAAGAAAAAAAAATTATATAACTTCAGAATGTTGGCTATGGTAGGTAACATACTAGTTAAAACATGTTAAGTGTATGGGTGTAAGCTCGTTCTTGTATCATGGGGAAATATATTCACTATTTTGTTTTTGAAACAAACGCTTATTTTAACATTTTACTCTGTGCTTGAAATAATTCGTCCTTTCTGATTGGTCTCCAACAAACAACGACCCAGCAAATTCGCTTTCCAGTTTGTGACTACTGCGCCGGCGGTCCCCGTTGATTTATTCGTGTGAAAACACTCCCTTTCCCCAGAGTTAAATATTGCTGGAGCTACAGGAGGCAAATATGTGTCCCCTTTTTGGGTAAAATGTGTGCTTTCTTGTCGCCAGTGGGCGAGTGGACAGCGATTAAATAAACACACACACACACGCGCGCGCGCGTGCGCGCATGCACTCACACACACACACACACACGATACACACACACACGCGCGCGCACACACACTCACGAAAACCAGCTTGAAAAATTTCGCAGCGAAAACGTAGTTATTAATTCAGCTAATTTAGGGGGGTCGTGGTATGGTATGTCTCTTGGCAAAGGAGAAGGCGGTCATCTCTTTCTCTCAGCTGCCATACGGGACACCTTGAGTAAGGTGGAGTACCATTTATTTCCCCAAATATAGTAATGGTGGGGCGCAGGGTGTTTCCAAGCACCAGGCCAGGTTCTATACTGGCCAAGCCCTACTGACACGTCCTAGTCGCGCGACCTGGGCAACAGGTCCTTTCGGGGTCCTGGCTAACGTCAGCAGGATCGTTGATTTTTCCGAAGTCGGAGAGTACCTCCCTGCACAAGTCTGCACACCAATAAACCAGAAATGGGACAATGTATACTCACGCAAACCTCAGTCCGGTATGACGTCACACTGATGTTGAAAACAGGTGTCTTCACCCGATATACAGAACTTCACGCTGGAGTTCACAGCCAGCGAACAAAAGCAAGCATGGTAATGTGTAACTATAGCATTAAGTAGCGGTTTGACCGGGGGGAGCCGACAAAAAGGTAGTTGATGGCTCATGTCGGGTGAATGGCGCTTTACGTGACTTCTCCAGTAACCCAGACGGTGAACGGGACATCACCCCTATGCACGCATACATATTTTTTAAAAGTTTTTTTTTTTTTCATACTCGTTTTACAGGACTTACTGTCAACAAAAGCTTTTTCAGTTGCTGTTGATGTCTTGGCAATTTTTACGTTCAGTAGTTTGAGAGTGTCTACCTCTTTCAATATCACCAGGGCTTTTGCTGTACGTTTTGTCAATGTTATTGACAAGCGAATGTTTGCATTCCGGATGTTTCCTTCTCCCGGGCCTGTTCTGGTAAGGATATCTTTTAAAATCAACAAACACTTGAAATCTTGAACAAGAAGGCGTAATTATAAATTTATGGTTCTGTGGTAATTAGAGTTTGTATCATGCTGTGATAATAAACAGTTGTTTGCGACATCTTTGTGGCTGTTCCATTACCCAAAGTAAACAATATGAAATAACACGAAGTAGTGCAGCTTGCAGAACACAATTAAGGAAAACACAAGACGTTCCCGGGGACTAGCCTTGATCAGCAAACAAATACAAAAATAAACATATAAACACGGGGAAGATGCTGCAGTGACTATATAAGGCATAGTCACCTACATATGTAAGGACAATGATGGAAAAGTGTAATCACAGGTAAGAGTAGCAATGTTTCCATGGCTGGAGACTGAAGATAGAGGAAGAAATTTTCTGGAAATTTCTCGTCACGTGCCAAGCAGATAGAGTGGACGGTCAGGGTTTACCCACTCAACAATCACGGCATCTTTACAGAGGAACATCCATTTTAAGATGGGGGTTTCAGAATGCTTTAACCATACAACAAGGCAAGCCCCTTGGTTCAGACAACATCACAACAGAAATTATCAATGCCTTAGAAGAATATGGAATAGACCGGGTTTACCAGAGCTTAACAAAACCCCCTCTACCGTGTGCCACCTTGTCGAGGTAGGGGGGCTTGTGGTTCCAATGACCCCAAGTGTTTCCCGACGGTAGCACAGCTACTGGTAGGGTCCCCCCATGTCGGACAGGTCAAGGGAGGGGGGACCAGACAAGTGACACACAAACCTGCTGCCTTGTAGGTAGACTCGGGGACAGTCAAAGGCTAGGGAAAGCACCCCGAACAAATGCTTGTTGAAATCGGATGTACTGAGCCACAGGCTTGACAAAGCAGTGCAACGTAACTTAATTCATGATGTCACAAATTAAAATTAATCGTTATGGTGCTAATCCCGCTGAAGTCCCATCAGGCGGTGATAGTGCCGGGCCCCTGCTCGAGGGGTCCACCCATGACTACTGGTGTGTCACCTTCCCCTGTGCTGTGGAGTCAAGGCACAGAGGAGTAGGTTAAGAGCTATTGACCAAACACCCCGGACACTCAACATACTACAGTGGAATGCCGAAGGAGTTTATACAAGAAAGCCTCCTAACACAGCGTCTTCATAAAGATAGAATAGATGTGGCATGCATTCAAGAGACACACCTCAACGCAATCGCACATTTTCAGTCAGAGGATATCAGGCCACACGTTTCGACCGCGAAGGACAAAGAGAGGAGTTCTAATACTTACACGAAATACAATACCTTGCAGCGAAGTATCTGTGATCTCTGACAACCAAACGGAAATATAGGTGTTGATATAATGATAAAGGACGTGAAAATAAGAATCTACAATCTGTATAGCCAGCAGATAAGGATCTTACACTCTCAAACATGAAAATAACTGACACAAACTGCATGATTGTCGGAGACTTTAATAGCCGTTCAGAAAGATGGGATACCCAGATACTGACAAAAGAGGAGATGAAGTGGAGGACTGGGAAATAGACTCAAATCTCCATCTACTCAACAAAGCGGATGACACACCGAGCTTCTACTCCAGAAGATGGCTTACCACTTCTACTCCAGACTTAGCTTTCTGCACAGGAGACATCCTCCACAAAATCGATCGCCACTGTGCTGACCAATTAGCAGGTAGTGACCACAGACCAATCAAGCTTGTAATGAATATGGAGTATGTTCCACAGGAGCAAAAGCCCTTTGCCCCGCTGGAATTACAAACGAGCAGATTGGGACAGATTTGCCATACTAACAGACAAATATTGTGAAAACATAAATACACGATATGGCAACATGAAGCAAATGGTGGAAAGTCTAAACAGAGCAATAATACAGGCGGCCACTGAGTCTATTCCAGAGGAGCGAGGAAAATTACAAACCATACTGGACTGAAGAACTACAAATTTTGGAGGACAAAGTTGAAGATGCAGGAAGACAGCAGAGAGAGAACAAACAACTGAAGCGAACATCTCTCTCAAAGCCATCTCAGCAAAATATAAAAGAACAGTAAATCAAACAACAAGAGATTGTTGGAGGGAAAAAACAGAAAACCTGAATTTTGACAGGGATGGAAACAAACTATGGAAACTAGTGAAAGCCATGAACAATGAAGGACCTAGAAACAAACAAATAACAATTAAACAAGGAAATGCCTTGCTTACAGGAAAAAAGGCTGCAAATGCACTAATGGAACACTATGCAAGTGCAAACCACATTGATATTACAACCGAACAGAAGAAAGCAATCAAAGATAAACAGATACATCATAGAAATACAGAGACAGCAGCAGAATATATGATGGCAAATCTAACAATGGAAGAAATGGAACAGGGAATGAATACCTTAAAAAAGAAGAAATCACCAGGAAAGGATGGAATTCACAAATGAAATGCTAATAGGACTAGGCACCAAGGCAAAAGAAGAAACTACTAGCAGTCCTAAATTACAGCTGGAAGAGGGGAATAGTCCCACAGGCATGGAAGGAAGCTATACTAATACCAGTCCCAAAGAAAGGAAAAGACCTGGAAGAACCAAATGGCTAGCGACCTATCAGTCTACTTAGCTGTGTAGGAAAATTAATGGAACGCATTTATCAATGGCCAGGCTAACATGGCATCTGGAAGAAAAACAACTCTAACACCACACCAAGCAGGATTCAGAAAGTACAGATCCACTGAAGATCAAATAACCTATATAGCTCAGGAAATAGAGGATGCCTTCCAAGAGAAAAAGCACACACTAGCGGTCTGGATAGATTTAGAAAAAGCATTGATAAAGTATGGAAGGAAGGACTGAAGTAAAACTGCAAAAAATGCATGTTTGTGGAAAATGTAAATTGGATCAGCCACTACCTTGAGAACAGAACTGCCAGGACAAAAGTACAAGGAAAACCAGCAAAATGATGCTGTTGGAGCAAGGTGTCCCCCAAGGAGGAGTTCTTCACCAACATTATTCCTAGCATATATAAATGACATCACAGAAATTTTCCAGCCAGAGTACACACATCCTCCTTTGCAGATGACCTAGCCATATGGACATCTGAAGAATATATTAGTACAGCTAACAGCAGAATACAGCAAAGCCTATTAGCGCTAGAGGACTGGTCAAAATCATGGCTAGTGAAGATAAGTGAGGAGAAAACAACATGCACAGTGTTCTCCCTCTCAAATAAAACTCAGCAACCTAAGCTGGTATTGAATGGAAAAATATTGCGCCATGAAGAAAATCCAAACTATCTAGGAGTCACCTTTGATCGTCGCCTGACATGGAAGACACAGGTTGAGAAAATCGAACAAGAGCAAGGCAGAGAATGGCAATCATGAAAAAGCTTGCTGGTACAACGTGGGGAGCAGATGAGAAAGTTCTCAAGAAGTTATATACTGGGACGGGTGAGGCCAGTACTGGAATATGGCATTGCAGCTTGGGCAACAGCAGCTAAGTCAAACTTTAACAAAATAAGTAGAGTCCAAAAATCAAGGAATGCGAATCATAACTGGAAGCCTGAAGACAACGCCTATTAATGAATAGAAAAGATCACTTGTTTACAACCAATGCAGGATAGAAGAGATAGCAGAGCCCAGCAACAAGCTAGAAAAATTTAGAAGATTGACAGACCACCCTATGTATAACAGGTTTAATGGTTTTGGAAAGGGAAGACTGAAGCGTAGCAACTTTGTAGAAACTGCAAAACGAAAGATTAGGGCAGATCCTATACTTAACATATCAACAGTCAAGCCCATTTACAATGCAAACAAGTTCCCAGCTTGGAGACAGCAGCAACTGCCTGAGATGATAGAAAACATTCCTGGTATTGAGAAAAAGAACACTCAGCATGAAACCGAAAGAAGAGAAATAACCCTAAACTACATAAAAGAACATTACCCAAGCAGGAATTGGACCATGCATATACAGATGGATCAGCCAAAAATTCAATAGAGAATGGAGGAGGAGGAATTCTCCTAAATTTAAAAAATGGAGTGAAAAAAACACATTCAATGGCAACTGGAAAATTTTCAAGTAACTTCAAAGCGGAGGTAGAGGCTTCTGAAAACTGCAGCAGAAATGCTCCTGATGGAGGAAAATAAAGAGAAGCAAATAGCTATCTTCACAGATGCAAAGTCAGCTGTCTCAATACTGAAGAGCAATAACAGCACAGAACTAGCTGACCTAAGAGCAGCACTCCATGGTCTATGCCAGAAATCCAAAAAAGTTGTAATACAGTGGATCCCATCACATTGCAGTATACCTGGAAACTGAAGAGGCTGACAGACTGGCAAAAGAGGGCGGACGACTACCACAGCCTGACATAGACATAACCTATAATGAGGCAAAGAGGTTGATAAAAAGCACTTATAGAACCAAATGGGAATCAGAGCATCCAGGCCACCAGAAGGATGATGCATATTACAAACTCGACCGAAGAGAACAAGTAACAATCTTCAGACTCGCACAGGACATAACAGGCTGAAATACCACTTGTTCAACAAACTAAAGATAGGAGATACAGATGTAATGTAATTGTTGGAACTGGTAAAATGACAGCTAAACATTTGCTGCAAGGAGTGCCCAATATATGCAGAACAGAGAAAGATATTTTGGCCCACACCTGCTTCATTCGAGGACAAGCTCTATGGAGATATCAACAAGCTCAAGTCGACTGCAGCTTACTTTAACTGTATTCAGGTTGACATTAAATGTACATGAAGAAGTACTTAGTACTGCCCACACTTTCATACCACAGGATGTCGGTTACACAAGCCTCCCAGAGGCATGAAATGGAATATGCTTTGGATAGCAAACCATTACGTGGAAAGTCCGAATCGAAAGCTCACTGTGTGGCTTCATAAAAGGTGGAAAAGTGTCCTAGTGGCACGAAAGTAATATTGCTGGATAGAAATCCATTACGTGGAAAGTCCGAATCGAAAAGTCACTGTGTGGATTTCATCTGCAAACTGATTTTTTCTGGTCGGAAGAACAGCTAGGTGAAGAGCCATGTGCAGGACGTGACGTTTCCCTTGGTGAGCAGTACCAGAGCGCTTGTGAGGCTCTGCAATTATGGAACCCTCCTTGGAGGCGGGGAATGCCCATGGTCTGCCCCTGCCTTCCCTTGAGGGCTGACCAGGATGCCTTGGCTGTTCTATATGGGATCCAGATGGGATGGGGAGATAACACCACAACAGTGAGTCTAACGTCCTAAGAAACCCTCCGGGAAGGTTAACCCGGTCAACAAATGCCCGCAGAAGTCGGATGTGTCGGCCTAACGGCGCAAGAACGCAGCTCTGCTGTAAACAGGCACAACGCAATCACATCCGAAAAAAACTCCGGATGAACGAAGAAGAAGAAGAAAACACAAAATATGAACTGGAGATATTCCCCTGAATTATGCAATTCCATATTATTGCAATCCAAGGAATTCGGAGCCGGGGAAAATGTGATCAACGTAAACCAATAGTATAATGAGTCACATCACGAAGTTTTGCTAAGAATTATCATGCAATGAGTTAGGAAGAAATTCATCCTGAAATATGAGAAGAACTATGTGGGTTTGTAGAAGGCAAGGGTACAGTAAATGCTGTATATATGCTGAAAAACATTAATCGAGCGTTGTACAGAAGTAAACAAAGGGACCTACATCTTGTTGATTGGCTACACAAAGGCTTTCGATAAAGTAAGACATGTCAACATGATGAAGATGCTTGCAGAATTTTAAATTGATGGGATAGACCCTAGACTGGAAAAAAAAAAAACGTATTGGAAACAACAAATTACCTAAAGGGCTTGATAATGAAGAAGTCAATATCAGCCTATTAAGAGAGGTGAGCGACAGTAATGTGTAATGCGACATTTATTGGATGGGTTGTTGCACATACATAGTGAACAACTAGGGTTAGAATTCAATTGTAAGAAGACAGATTATTGTCGTCACTATGAAGGAGGAAAATACCACAAAGTAATATACTTGTAAAAAAGAATAATCTTAAAAAAGTGAATCGATACAATTATCTTGGAATAGTCATAACATCTTGTGGAGATGCCTTGAAGAGATTTGAACAAAAAAACGTTTTTGGGGAAGGTAGCCTCTGCAAGATGGAAAACCGGGGAAAGGGTTTAAACCGGTCAACAAATGCCCCCAGAAGTCGAATGTGTCGGCCTCACGGCGCAAGAACGCAGCCCTTTTGTAAACAGGCACAAACGCAATCCGTCCCAAAAAAAACCCCCCTGAACGCAGAAGACGAAGATGGAAAACACATGAAAAATAAAAAAAATATCAATGGGAATGAAACAAGAGGGTTGAGGGGGTACATAGAACCTGTACTTTGTATGGATGTGAAGGGGACAATGAGCAGACAAGCTGAAAGACATCTGATGACAGTGGAAATGTGGTTTCTGAGGCAAATGCAAAGAATCCCATGGACAGACAGAAAAAACCCAAAGAAAAAAGTCCTACAAGAAAACAAATAAAAACGTAAAACTGATTTGAGAAATGAGACACAGACAGTCAAAATTATGTGGCCATGTTGTTAGAAGAAATTTTTTTTAAAATTGGAGAACTTGGTGACAATGGCAGATCGAGGGACAGAGAACAAGGGGAAGGCAGAGAAGTAAATACCCCGATGGCCTGGATGATGAATTACTTCAATATATTCCCAAAAATATCAGTTGGTTTAATTTGATGTAAATAACCTGAGTTATGCCGAAGAAGAAATAGTTTGGATAGATAAAACAGAACAGTTTTCAAAAATGTTAGATTAATTGCAACAGAATGTCAGAACAACGGAAGTAAACCTTAATAACAGAAAAACAGAAGTATATTTTAAAAGAAAGAAGAAGTGCATGCTCAAATATCACTATAAATCATATGGATGTGAACAGGTGGGCGGGTGCTGTGTAGGCAGATGGTCACGCGTGGAATCTAACGTTACCAATAAATTGCGGATGTGCAGTGTATGACAGTCGTTGACGGGTTTTGCTGATCCTTGGCGTAGTTAGCGTGAGGCAAGGGGGTCACATTCCCGGGGTATGTAGGTATTTTATACAATGATATTTGAACGCAACAGGGGGGGGGGAAAGGGCACACAGTAGAACAGGTAGGATCGGTCATGGTAGACAATGCAGACAGGAACTGGCTTGTTTCGTTGTTATTTCAGGCTACTGAATGTCTGCAGTAATACAACCTGGTGAATATCAGGCATACAGTTGTTAATAGCTTTAGATGACTGGTGATTTCCCCGTGAATTGTTAAGTATTACTGGTACCTTGCCGTCTTGACAGAAGATAATTTTGGGACATTGTGATTTAAAAAAGACATGATAACTACTGTGGCGGGATCAGGGATGGAGTTATACTGTCCATATCCCAAAACCTGGGCTGAATTATAGAGACTCTGAGTCACCCCTGCAGCATGATTACTCTCTCGGCTGCCTAGTTTAAACCAGAGGAAAGGAAACACCAATAAGTAAGACAAGCTGCAGAAGCTGCTGGATCAGTAAAGCAATGGCTAACTGTCCGCCTGTCGCAGCTCGATCCTAGACCAGTTGCCGACCAAGGTCTGCCCTGACATGACATTTAGATTTTAAGTTGCATTTTCTCGCACTAGAATAAGGCTTGTACACTTCCTTTAGCACCTCTCCGCTAAAAAACCTTTGGACAAGTAGGGTGGTGGGTTGGTAAGACCTCCAACATTCGGCGCAAACAGAAAGCAGGCTGTACAGTTTGTCTGCCAAAAGGGTAGCTCATCATATCTGACTAAGACGTGAACACAGTTGAAAAACATATTCTTAATATAATTGTCTTATTTTTCTTCTACTCCTCCCCCTTCCACCTCCCCTCTCCTCCTCCTCTTCTTCTTTCTTCTTTTTCTTCTTCTTCTTTTCTTCTTTCTTCTTCTTCTTCTTCTTCTTTTTCTTCTTCGTCTTCTTTTCTTCTTCTTCTTTCTTTTTCTTCTTCTCTTTTCTGCCCTGTCTGTTGTTCCTTTAACCGTTGCTAACCCACTTTCTGGTTATTAATACAACTGCTTTTAATTATATGGTTTAGCTATTTAACAGATTCAGTGCCGAACAAAAAAACAGGGGACAAAACAAACATGGATGGGGGATGGGGGAAGTGGGGAGTGTCACAGTTATGACAAAAAGTTGTTAATATGGTAGCAGACATGTTGTTGACAAAACAAATCAGAGAGAGGGAAAACTACCCCCATGGTGGATAGGGGAAGTCTCTTACTACGATTAATAGTCCCATGGCATTTAATCAGCCAAGCCACCCGAGTTAGAGTTACATCTGGTTATCAGGATGCCCTTTTGCCAGCCAGTGGTAGAATCTCAGCAGCCCCCCAACTAGAGCAATATTACCTAATAGTTATCCCCAACCACCCAGTAATGAATTTTTAATAATCGAGTACAGTGTCCTGTGTGTTATCAGACATAAATAAACGAGATACTAGTTACACTTATCCTTGCTGGAGTGTGAGAAAAGTATTGGCTAACTTCAAACGTAGAGACAGACGCAAAAAAAAAAAGAAAAACCCCAAGAAGGAGGAGGGGAGGGAAGAGGAGGAAAGAAGTAGGAAAGAGAGAGGGAGAAGAGAGAGAGAGAGAAGAAGAAGAAGAAGAAGAAGAAGAAAAGAAGAAGAAGAAGAAGAAAAAGAAGAAGAAGAAAAAAGAAGAAGAAGAAAAAGAAGAAAAAAAGAAAAAAGAAGAAGAAGAAGAAGAAAAGAAGAGAAGAGACGAAGAAGAAGAAGAAGAAGAAGAAGAAGAAGAAGAAAAAAGAAGAAGAAGAAGAAGAAGAAGAAGAAAAAGAAAAAGAAAAAGAGAGAAGAAGAGGAAGAAGAAGAAGAAGAAGAAGAAGAAGAAGAAGAAGAGAAGAAGAAGAAGAAGAAGAAGAAGAGAAGAAGAAAAAAGAAGAAGAAGAAAAGGGGTTTTCTACCTCTTGACCTGTGTGAGTCGGGCCTATCTGGAGTTTGACTTCAAGTGCTTTCCCTGCTATGTCTTCATAATTACAGTATATACTGACACGTGTACAATACTAATACTATTTCCTCGATTCGCGCCAATAGACTGTGATATCAACAGAAAGAATACAGATGCGTAGGTAATAATAAACTGGATTTCGGAACCTCATGGCCAGGCTTTTTGGTTTGGGTTTGGGTTGCAAAGAGACACCCGCAGACTTGCTGATAAAATAGACAAATTGACACTTTTAGCGGTATTTCTACTGCATTTAAAAAGCGTGATACATTTAAAGAGTGGGTGGAGCAATACGTACGCCCCCAAACTGAGGCATATTAATGCGCGTAAGCTGAATTTAAAAAATTTTTTTTAACATGCCAGAGTAAATAACAACGAGTACCCCTAAACGATTACATAAATAGAACATTACATGCAAAGGGTTTCTCGCCTGCTCCAACAGTAGCAAAACCCTCAAGCCTATCTGCTCTTTCCCTTCCTGTTACACTCGCGTTTCGTGGCATATACATGAGTCATATATTAGTCAGTTTTCGCCGCTCATAGATTTAAACCCTGCCTACTGACCCAGTCCTTCATCCCTTTTTGCTGAGGAGGGCGAGAACAGGCAAGCTTCGTGCAGAGTGGCTTGCTTCGCTTCGGAGTTCACGGGTAGCAAGCATCACCTAGATCTTTTCTCCGGGGCATGCGGTGTGCTGAGGAATGAACAGGCGGACAGATTGGCTGGCTCGGCAAAACTTGGTGGAGTATTGATGCATGACAAGACAGACGTGGTTGCGGCCTTGTGGGAGCACGTGTACACCTCGGAGGAGCAAATGGATCACCATGGTCTGGTAAGAATGAGGACAGCGAGGAGTGACGAGGGGATCTGGCCGACGATCGGCGCTCAGAGGAAAGGCGAGACGGACAATATAATCAGATTGGTACTGGAACTATTAGTGTTGGAACTCTTAGCTGGCTGCTGAGGATGGGACGGAGCCTTATGGGAATGTCCCGAATGCTGTGATGTCGGTTCCTAATCAATCAATCAATCAATCAATTCATCCTTATTTTGAATCATCGGACTTTGTACTGCCATGACCTTCATTGTTAAACTGGTCGTAGTCACGGCAACAGTTCCGCTTCTAAACAGTTCCAACCTGAGTCTTTAAAGCCTATGCGCTACGTCCGTGCAGCACAATATACCCCATCCGTGTTCATGATTAGATGACATTGAGAAGATGTTTGAAATACCCGTGACTATACTTATGCCTCAAGGACTCTTGGATTTGTGTTTCCTTTTATGTCCGTCAATGGGATTGAAAATGTCATTCGAAACCCTTCTAGCACTGGAATTATACCCAATGGGTTTCTATGTCCTTAGGAACACAACTGTGAATTTTATCTTTGGTCTGACCATCCGATTCCCCCTAAACGCTGGGCTCCTTTCGTAATACCTGAGTTGAACCCCGGCAGGTGATGGTTTTGGGTTAATGTGTGGGGGGTACAACGAAATCTCTAGCTCCACAGTTCGAGCCGACTGCATAGGCAGGCGGTCTTATAATTCCCCACAACAGTTTCAGACAGCAATGACAGTTTTGTTTTTTTTTTTTTTTTTTAAATTTAAATTGCAAGACGAAAAGAAAACATAATAAAAGAAAAAAATTTTTAAATTTTAATTTAAATTTTAATATTTACCGATAACGGTATTTTCTTAAATTAATATTCCCCGAAAAGGTTTTTTTTTAAAAATTAAAATTAATATTCACCGACTACAGAAATTTTTAAAATTAATATTTATTCAACTGTATTTTTTTTAAATTTATTATACCCACAAATGTTTTTTTTAATTAGTATTCACCGACAAGGGTACTTTTATTAAACTAAATTCAAAGACTACAGCATTTTTATTAAATTAATATTTACAGACAACGGTATTTTTTTAAATAAAAAATTTACTGGCAAAGGTAGTCTTTAAAATTTATTTTACGACAACGATTTTTTAATTTAAAATATCCACGACACAGAATTTAAAAAAAAATTAAATTAATTACGGATAAAAGTATTTTTATTTAATTTTTTTAAAATCTGTGTCGTGGAATATTAATTTTAAATTTAAAAAATCGTTGTCGGTAAAAAATAAATTTTAAAGACACCTTTGCCGTAAATATTAATTTAATTTAAAAAAATAAAACCGTTTTTGTAAATATTAATTTTAAAAAACATGCTGTAGTCTTTGAATATTAGTTTAATAAAAAATCCCCCTTTTCGGGGAATACTAATTCATAAAAAACATTTGGGGGTATAATAATTAAAAAAATACAGTGAATAAATATTAATTTTAAAAAATTTCTGTAGTCGGTGAATATTTAATTTTAATTTTTAAAAAACCATTGCCCGGGGAAATTAATTTAATGAAAATACCCTACGGGAAATATTAAAAATTTAAATTTAAAATTTAAAAATTTATTCTTTATTATGAATCTCTTATCGATCTTGCAATTAATTAAAAAAAAAAAACAACACAAAAACGTCATTGCTGTCTGTAAACTGTTTTGAGGAATTATAAGACCGCCTGCCTAGTGCAGTCGGCTCGAACTGTGGAGGCTAGAGATTTCGTTGTACCCCCGACACATTAAGCAAATCCATCACCTTGCGAGGATTCGAACTCAGGTATTACGAATGGGAGCCCAGCGTTATAGGGTAAATCGGATGGATCAGACCAAAGATAAAATTCAACAGTTGTGTTCACTAGAGGACATAAAACCCTATTGGATAAAGATTCCAGTGCTAGAAGGGTGCGGAATGACATTTTCAATCTCCATTAGACTGGACATAAAAGGCAAACAACAAAATCCAAGAGTCCTTGGGCATAAGTATAGTCACGGGTATTTCAAACATCTTCTCAATGTCATCTAATCATGAAACGGATGGGGTATATTGTGCTGCACGGACGTAGCGCATAGGTTTTCAAGACTCAGGTTGGAACTGTTAGAAAGCGGAACTGTTGCCGGACTACGCCCAGTTTAACAATGAAGGTCATGGCAGTAGCAAAGTCCGATGATTCAAAATAAGGATGAATTGATGATTGATTGATTGATTTAGGAACCGACATCACAGCATTCGGGACATTCCATAAGCGCTCCGTCCCCATCCTCAGCAGCCAGCGAAGAGTTCCAGCACTAATAGTTCCGGTAGCAATCTGATTATATGTCCGTCTCGCCTTTCCTCTGAGCGTCGAGCGTCGGCCAGATCCCCTCGTCACCCCTCGCTGTCTCATTCTTACCAGACCATGGTGATCCATTTGCTCCTCCGAGGTGTACACGTGCTCCCACAAGGCCGCAACCACGTCTGTCTTGTCATGCATCAATACTCCACCAAGTTTTGCCGAGCCAGCCAATCTGTCCGCCTGTTCATTCCTCAGCACACATGCATGCCCGGAGAAAAGATCTAGGTGATGCTTTGCTACCCGTGAACTCCGAGCGAAGCAAGCCACTCTGCACGAAGCTGCCTGTTCTCGCCCTCCTCAGCAATAAGGGTGAAGGACTGGGTCAGTAGGCAGTGGTTTTAAAACTATGAGGCGGCGAAAACTGACTAATATATGACTCATGTATATGCCACGAAACGCGAGTGAACAGGAAACGGGAAGAGCAGATAGGCTTGAGGGCTTTGCTACTGTTGGGAGCAGGCGAGCAACCTTTGCATGTAATGTTCTATTTATGTAATCGTTACGGGTACTCGTTGTTAGTTACTCTGGCATGTTAAAAACAATTTTGTAAATTCAGCTTACGCGCATTAATATGCCTCAGATTGGGGCGTACGTAATTGCTCCACCCACTCTTTAAAATGTATCACGCATTTTAAATGCAGTAGAAATACCGCTGAAAGTGTCAATTTGTCTATTTTATCAGCAAGTCGTGCTGGTGTCTCTGTTGCAACCCAAACCCAAACCAAACAGCCTGGCCATGAGGTTCCGAAATCCAGTTATTATTGACCTACGCATCTGTATTCTTTCTGTTGATATCACAGTCTATTGGCGCGAATCGAGGAAATAGTATTAGTATTGTACACGTGTCAGTATATACTGTAATTATGAAGACCCTAGCAGGGAGAAAGCACTTGAAAGTCAAACTCCAGATAGGCCCCACGTCACACAGGTCAAGAGGTAGAAACCTTCTTCTTCTTTTCTTCTTTTCTTTTCTTCTTCTTTCTTCTTCTTCTTTTCTTCTTCTTCTTCTTCTTCTTCTTCTTCTTCTTCTTCTTCCTCTTCTTTTCTTCTTCTTCTTCTTTTCTTCTTCTTCTTCTTCTTCTTCTTCTTTTCTTCTTCTTCTTCTTCTTCTTCTTTCTTCTTCTTTTTCGTCTACTTCGTTCTTCTTCTTCTTCTTCTTCTTCTTCTTCTTCTTCTTCTTCTTCTTTTTCTTCTTCTTCTTCTTCTTCTTCTTCTTCTTCTTCTTCTTCTTCTTCTTCTTCTTCTTTTTTCTTCTTCTGCTGCTGCTGCTGCTGCTGCTGCCGCTACTGCTGCTTTCGCTACTGTCTTTCAACGCCAATGGAACATTGGCCCCCAGCCAACTCACGTCAAGCTCATTGAGGATTATTCATGATTTGTTGTATTTGCGTTTTAAAGTCATTACAGTTTGAGTTAGCCAGTATCACGTTTCTCAACACTCCATGCAAGGATACAGTGTAACTAGTATCTGCGTTTATTTTTGGATCTGATAACACACAGTGACACTGTACTCGATTATTAAAAAATGTCATTAACTGGGTGGTTGGAGATAACTATTAGGTAATATTGCTCTAGTTGGGATGCTGCTGAGATGTCTACCACTGGCTGGCAAAGGTCATCACTGATAACCAGATGTAACAATCTAACTCGGGATGGCTTGGCTGATTAAATGCCATGGGACTATTAATCGTAGTAAGAGACTTCCCGTATCCACCATGGGAGTATGTTTTCCCCCTCTCTGATTTGTTGTGTCATACAACATGTCTGCTACCATATTAACAACTTTTAGTCATAACTGTGACACTCCCTACTTCCCACATCCCGCCATCCATGTTTGTTTTGTCCCAATGTATTTTTTGTTCGGCACTGAATCGGGTTTAAAATAGCTAAAACCCTATAATTAAAAAGCAGTTGTATTAATAACACAGAAAGAGTGGGTTAAGCAACGGTTAAAGGAAAAACAGACAGGGACAGAAGAAGAAGAAGAAGAAGAAGAAGAAGAAGAAGAAGAAGAAGAAAAAGACGAAGAAGAAGAAGAAGAAGAAGAAGAAGAAGAAGAAGAAGAAGAAGAAGAAGAAGAAGGAAGAAGAAGAAGAAGAGGAGGAGGAGGAGGAGGAGGTGGAGGAGGAGGAGTAGAAGAAATATAAGACAATTATATTAAGAATATGTTTTACACGTGTGTCACGTCTTAGTCAGATATGACTGAGCTACCTTATGGCAGACAAATGTACAGCCTGCTTTCTGTTAGCGCCGAATGTTGGGAGGCTCTTTCCAAACCCACCACCCTACATTGTACCAACGGTTTCAGGCGGAGAGGTGCTAATGGAAGTTTTACAAGCCTTATTCTAGTGCGAGAAAATGCAACTTAAAATCTAAATGTCATGTCAGGGCAAGACCTTGGTCGGCAAATGGGCTAGGATCGAAGCTGCGACAGGCGGACAGTTAGACCATTGCTTTACTGATCCAGCAGCTTCTGCAGCTTGTCTTACTTATTGGTGTTACCTTTCCTCTGGATTAAACTAGGCAGACCGAGAGAGTAATCATGCTGCATGGTGACTCAGAGTCTCTATAATTCAGCCCAGGATTTGGGATATGGACAGGTATAACTCCATCCCTGATCCCCGCCACAGTAGTTATCATGTCTTTTTTAAATCACAATGTACCAAATTATCTTCTGTCAAGACGGCAAGGTACCAGTAATACTTAACAATTCACTGGTGAAATCACCAGTCATCTCAAGCTATTAACAACTGGTATGCCTGATATTCACCAAGGATTGTATTACTGCAGACATTCAGTAGCCTGAAATAACAACAGAAACAAGCCAGTTCCTGTCTGCATTGTCTACCATGACCGATCCTACCTGTTCTACTGTGTGACCTTCCCCCCTCCTGTTGCGTTCAAATATCATTGTATAAAATAACCTACATACACCGGAATGTGACCCACCTTGCCTCACGCTAACTACGCCAAGGATCAGCGAAACCCGTCAACGATCTGTCATACACTGCACCATCCGCAATTTATTGGTAACGTTAGATTCCACGCGTGACCAGTTGCCTACACAGCACCCGCCCACCTGTATCACATCATATGAGTATAGTGATATTTGAGCATGCAACTTCTTCTTTCTATTAAAATATACTTCTGTTTTTCTGTTATTAAGGCTACTTCCGTTGTTCTGACATTCTGTTGCAATTATATCTAACATTTTTAGATAACTGTTCTGTTTTATCTATCCAAACTATGTCTTCTTCGGCATACTCAGGTTATTTACATCAAATTCACCAACTGATATTCTGGGCATATATTGAAGTAATTCATCATCCAGGCCATCTGGGTATTTACTTCTCTGCCTTCCCCTTGTTCTCTGTCCCTCGATCTTGCCAGTTGTCACCAAGTTCTCCAATACATTTTTCTAAAAAACATGGCCACATAATTTTGACTGTCTGTGTCTCATTTCTCTAATCAGTTACGGTTTTTATTTGTTTCTGTAGGACTTTGTCATGGTTTTTCTGTCGTCCATGGGATTCTTTGCATTTGCCTCAGAAACCACATTTCCACTGTCATCAGATGTCTTTCAGCTTGTCTGCTCATTGTCCACGCTTCACATCCATACAAAGTACAGGTTCTATGTAGCGCCTCAACACTCTTGTTTAAATTGCCATTGATATCTTTTATTATTCAGTGTTTTTTCCCATCTTCGTCTTCTGCGTTCATCCGGGGCTTTTTCGGACGTGATTGCGTTGTGCCGTTTACAGAAGAGCTGCGTTCTTGCGCCGTGAGGCCGACACATTCGAATTCTGTGGGCATTGTTGACCGGATTAAACCTTTCCCCGGGTTTTTCCATCTTGCAAAAGGCTACCTTCACCAAAACGTTTTTTGTTCAAATCTCTTCAAGGCATCTCCCACAAGAGTTATGACTATTCCAAGATAATTGTATCGATTCACTTGGGTTTAAAATTATTCTCTTTTTCAAGTATATTACATTGTGGTATTTTCCTCCTTCATAGTGACGACAATAATCTGTCTTCTTACAATTGAATTCTAACCCTAGTTGTTCACTATGTATGTGCAACAACCACATCAATAAAAGTCGCATTACACATTACTGTCGCTCACCTCTCTTAATAGGCTGATATTGACCTTCTTTATTATCAATCCTTGAGGTAATTTTTTGTTTCCCAAAACGTTTTTTTTTTACCAGTCTAGGGTCTATCCCATCAATTTAAAGTTCTGCAAGCATCTTCATCATGTTGACATGTCTTACTTTATCGAAAGCCTTTGTGTAGCCAATCAAACAAAGATGTAGGTCTTTGTTACTTCTGTACAACGCTCGATTAATGTTCTCAGCATATATACAGCATTTACGTACCCTTGCCTTCTACAAAACCCCCATAGTTCTTCTCATTTTTTCAGGATGAATTTCTTCCTAACTCATTGCATGATAATTCTTAGCAAAATCTTCGTGATGTGACTCATTATACTAATTGTTCAACGTTTATCACATTCCACGGCTCCTGATTTCCTTGGGATTGCAAAAATATGGAATTGCATAATTCAGGGGGAATATCTCCAGTATCATATATTTGTGTTTTCTTCTTCTTCTTCGTTCATCCGGAGTTTTTTTTCGGACGTGATTGCGTTGTGCTGTTTACAGCAGAGCTGCGTTCTTGCGCCGTTAGGCCGACACATCTGACTTCTGCGGGCAATTTGTTGACCGGGTTAACCTTCCCGGAGGGTTTCTTAGGACGTTAGACTCACTGTTGTGGTGTTATCTCCCCATCCCATCTTGCCCATATAGAACAGCCAAAGGCATCCTGGTCCAGCCCTCAAGGGAAGGCAGGGGCAGACCATGGGCATTCCCCGCCATCCAAGGAGGCTTCCATAATTGCAGAGCCATCACACAGCGCTCTGGTACTGGGCTCACCCAAGGAATCGTCACGTCCTTGCACATGGCTGCTTAGCCTCACTTCCGTATATTGGGCCTTCCGTTCACCATAGGCTGTTCTTCCAGAAGCCAGAAGAATGCAGTTTGCAGATGACATCCACACAGTGAGCTTTCGATTCAGACTTTCCACGTAATGGATTTGCTATCCGAGCAATATTCCATTTTGTGCCACTAGTACACTTTTTCCACCTTTTATGAAGCCCACACAGTGAGCTTTCGATTCGGACTTTCCACGTAATGGATTTGCTATCCAAGCAATATTCCATTTCATGCCTCTGGGAGGCTTGTGTAACCGACATGCCTGTGGTATGAAGTGTGGCAGTCTAAATACTTCTTCATGTACATTTAAATGTCAACCTGAATACAGTTAAAGTAAGCTGCAGTCGACTTGAGCTTGTTGATATCTCCATAGAGCTTGTCCTCGAATGAAGCAGGTGTGGGCCAAAATATCTTTTCTCTGTTCTGCATATATTGGCACTCTTGCAGCAAATGTTTAGCTGTCATTTACCAGTTCCACAATTACATTCATCTGTATCTCCTATCTTTAGTTTGTTGAACAAGTGGTATTTCAGCCTGTTATGTCCTGTGCGGAGTCTGAAGATTGTTACTTGTTCTCTTCGGTCGAGTTTGTAATATGCATCATCCTTCTGGTGGCCTGGATGCTCTGATTCCCATTTGGTTCTATAAGTGCTTTTTATCAACCTCTTTGCCTCATTATAGGTTATGTCTATGTCAGGCTGTGGTAGTCGCCCGCCCTCTTTTGCCAGTCTGTCAGCCTCTTCATTTTCCAGGTATACTGCAATGTGATGGGATCCACTGTATTACAACTTTTTTGGATTTCTGGCATAGCCCATGGAGTGCTGCTCTTAGGTCAGCTATTTCTGTGCTGTCTATTGCTCTTCAGTATTGAGACAGCTGACTTTGCATCTGTGAAGATAGCTATTTGCTTCTCTTTATTTTCCTCCATCAAGAGCATTTCTGCTGCAGTTTTCAGAGCCTCTACCTCCGCTTTGAAGTTACTTGAAAACTTTCCAGTTGCCACTGAATTTGTTTTTTTCACTCCATTTTTTAAATTTAGGAGAATTCCTCCTCCTCCATTCTCTACTGAATTTTTGGCTGATCCATCTGTATATGCATGGGTCCAATTGCTGCTTGGGTAATGTTCTTTTATGTAGTTTAGGGTTATTTCTCTTCTTTCGGTTTCATGCTGAGTGTTCTTTTTCTCAATACCAGGAATGTTCTCTATCATCTCAGGCAGTTGCTGTTGTCTCCAAGCTGGGAACTTGTCTGCACTGTAAATGGGTCTGACTGTTGACATGTTAAGTATGGATCTGCCCTAATCTTTCGTTTTGCATTTTCTACAAAGTTGCTACGCTGCAGTCTTCCCTTTCCAAAACCACTAAACCTTTTATACATAGGGTGGTCTGTCAATCTTCTAAATTTTTCAGCTTTTTGCTGGGCTCTGCTATCCCTTCTATCCTGCATTGGTTGTAAACAAGTGATCTTTTCTAATTCATTAATAGGCGTGTCTTCAGGCTTCCAGTTATGATTCGCATTCCTTGATTTTGGACTCTACTTATTTTGTTAAAGTTTGACTTAGCTGCTGTTGCCCAAGCTGCAGTGCCATATTCCAGTACTGGCCTCACCCGTCCAGTATATAACTTCTTGAGAACTTTATCATCTGCTCCCCACGTTGTACCAGCAAGCTTTTTCATGATTGCCATTCTTTGCCTTGCTCTTGTTCGATTTATTTTTCTCAACCTGTGTTTTCCATGTCAGGCGACGATCAAATGTGACTCCTAGATAGTTTGGATTTCTCTTCATGGCGCAATATTTTTCCATTCAATACCAGCTTAGGTTGCTGAGTTTTAGTTGAGAGGAGAACCACTGTGCATGTTGTTTTCTCCTCACTTATCTTCACTAGCCATGATTTTGACCAGTCCTCTAGCGCTAATAGGGCTTGCTGTATTCTGCTGTTAGCTGTACTATATATTCTTCAGATGTCCATATGGCCTAGGTCATCTGCAAAGGATGATGTGTGTACTCTGGCTGGAAAATGTGTCTGTGATGTCATTATATATGCTAGGAATAATGTTGGGAAAGAACTCTCCTTGGGGGACACCTTGCTCCAACAGCATCATTTTTGCTGGTTTGTCCTTGTACTTTTGTCCTGGCAGTTCTGTTCTCAAGGTAGTGGCTGATCCAATTGTACATTTTCCAACAAACATGCATTTTTTTGCAGTTTTACTTTCAGTCCTTCCTTCCATACTTTATCAAATGCTTTTTCTAAATCTACCCAGACCGCTAGTGTGTGCTTTTTCTCTTGGAAGGCATCCTCTATTTCCTGAGCTATATAGGTTATTTGATCTTCAGTGGATCTGTACTTTCTGAATCCTGCTTGGTGTGGTGTTAAGAGTTGGTTTTCTTCCAGATGCCATGTTAGCCTGCCATTGATAATGCGTTCCATTAATTTTCCTACACAGCTAAGTAGACTGATAGGTCGATAGCCATTTGGTTCTTCCAGGTCTTTTCCTTTCTTTGGGACTGGTATTAGTATAGCTTCCTTCCATGCCTGTGGGACTATTCCCCTCTTCCAGCTGTAATTTAGGACTGCTAGTAGTTTCTTCTTTGCCTTGGTGCCTTAGTCCTATTAGCATTTCATTTGTGATTCCATCCTTTCCTGGTGATTTCTTCTTTTTTAGGGTATTCATTGCCTGTTCCATTTCTTCATTGTTAGATTTGCCATCATATATTCTGCTGCTGTCTCTGTATTTCTATGATGTATCTGTTTATCTTTGATTGCTTTCTTCTGTTCGGTTGTAATATCAATGTGGTTTGCACTGGCATAGTGTTCCATTAGTGCATTTGCAGCCTTTATTCCTGTAAGCAAGCATTCCTTGTTTAATTGTTATTTGTTTGTTTCCTAGGTCCTTCATTGTTCATGGCTTTCACTAGTATTCCATAGTTTGTTTCCATCCCTGTCAAATTCAGGTTTTCTGTTTTTTTCCTCCAACAATCTCTTGTTGTTTGATTTACTGTTCTTTTATATTTTGCTGAGATGGCTTTGAGAGAGATGTTCGCTTCAGTTGTTTGTTCTCTCTCTGCGGTCTTCCTAGCATCTTCAACTTTGTCCTCCAAAATTTGTAGTTCTTCAGTCCAGTATGGTTTGTAATTTTTCCTCGCTCCTCTTGGAATAGACTCAGTGGCCGCCTGTATTATTGCTCTGTTTAGACTTTCCACCATTTGCTTCATGTTGCCATATCGTGTATTTATGTTTTCACAATATTTGTCTGTTAGTATGGCAAATCTGTCCCAATCTGCTCGTTTGTAATTCCAGCGGGGCAAAGGCTTTTGCTCCTGTGGAACATACTCCATATTCATTACAAGCTTGATTGGTCTGTGGTCACTACCTGCTAATTGGTCAAGCACGTGGCGATCGATTTTGTGGAGGATGTCTCCTGTGCAGAAAGCTAAGTCTGGAGTAGAAGTGGTAATCCATCTTCTGGAGTAGAAGCTCAGTGTGTCATCCACTTTATTGAGTAGATGGAGATTTGAGTCTATTTCCCAGTCCTCCACTTCATCTCCTCTTTTGTCAGTATCTGGGTATCCCCCATCTTTCTGAACAGCTGTTAAAGTCTCCGACAACAATGCAATTTGAGTCAGTTATTTTCATGTTTGAGAGTGTAAGATCCTTATCTGCCGGGCTATACAGATTGTAAATTCTTATTTTCACGTCCTTTATCATTATATCAACACCTATAATTTCCGTTTGGTTGTCAGAGATCACAGATACTTCGCTGCAAGGTATTGTATTTCGTGTAAGTATTACAACTCCTCCTTTGTGTCCTTCGCGGTCGAAACGTGTGGCCTGATATCCCTCGACTGAAAATGTGCGATTGGCGTTGAGGTGTGTCTCTTGAATGCTTGCCACATCTATTCTATCTTTATGAAGACGCTGTGTTAGGGAGGCTTTCTTGTTATAAACTCCTTCGGCATTCCACTGTAGTATGTTGAGTGTCCGGGGTGTTTGGTCAATAGCTCTTAACCTACTCCTCTGTGCCTTGACTCCACAGCACAGGGGAAGGTGACCACCAGTAGTCATGGGTGGACCCCCTCGAGGCAGGGGGCCCGGCACTATCACCGCCTGATGGGATTTCGCGGGATTAGCACCATAACGATTAATTTTAATTTGTGACATCATGAATTAAGTTACGTTGCACTGCTTTGTCAAGCCTGTGGCTCAGTACATCCGATTTCAACAAGCATTTGTTCGGGGTGCTTTCCCTAGCCTTTGACTGTCCCGAGTCTACCTACAAGGCAGCAGGTTTGTGTGTCACTTGGTCTGGTCCCTCTCCCTTGACCTGTCCGACATGGGTGACCCTACCAGTAGCTGTGCTACCGTCGGCATAGCACTTGGGGTCATTGGAACACACAAGCCCCTCTACCTCGACAAGGTGGACACACGGTAGAGGGGATATTGTGTTAAGCAGTCTGGTAACCTGGGTCTATTCCATATTCTTCTAAGGCATTGATAATTTCTGTTGTGATGTTGTCTGAACCAAGGGTCTTGCCAGTTGTTGTATGGTTAAGAGCATTCTGAACCTCCATCTTAAAAATGGATGTTCCTCTGTAATGATGCCGTGATTGTATGAGTGGCTAACCATGACCCGTCCACTCATATCTGCTTGGCACGTGACGAGAAATTCCAGAAATTCTTCCTCTAGTCTTCAGTCTCCAGCCATGGAAACATTGCTACTCTTAACTGTGATTACACATTTCCATCATTGTCCTTACATATGTAAGGTGACTATGCCTTATATAGTCACTGCAGCATCTTCCCCGTGTTTATATGTTGTATGTTTTGTATTTGTTTGCTGATCAAGGCTAGTCGCCGGAACGTCTTGTGTTTTCCTTAATTGTGTTCTGCAAAGCTGCACTACTTCGTGTTATTTCATATTGTTTACATTGGTAATGGAACAGCCACAAAGATGTCGCAAACAATGTTTATTATCACAGCATGATACAAAACTCTAATTACCACAGAACCATAAAATTTATAATTACGCCTTCTTGTCGTCAAGATTTCAAGTGTTTGTGATTTCAAAGATATCCTTACCAGAACAGGCCCAGGAGAAGGAAAACATCCGGAATGCAAACATTCGCTTGTCAAATAACATTGACAAAGCGTACAGCCAAAAGCCCTGGGTGATATTGAAAGAGGTAGACACTCTCAAACTACTGAACGTAATAAACTTGCCAAGACATCAACAGCAACTGAAAAATGCTTTTGTTGACAGTAATGTCCTGTAAACGAGTATGAAAAAAAAAAAAACTTTAAGAAATATGGTATGCGTGCATAGGGGTGATGTCCCGTTCACCGTCTGGGTTACTGGAGAAGTCAACGTAAAGCGCCATTCACCCGACATGAGCCATCAACTACCTTTCTGTCGGCTCCCCCAGGTCAATCCGCTACTTAATGCTATAGTTACACATTACCATGCTTGCTTTTGTTCGCTGGCTGTGAACTCCAGCGTGAAGTTCTGTATATCGGATGAAGACATCTGTTGTTCAACATCAGTGTGACGTCATACCGGACTGAGGTTTGCGTGAGTATACATTGTCCCATTTCTGGTTTATTGGTGTGCAGACTTGTGCAGGCAGGTACTCTTCCGACTTCGGAAGAATCAACGATCCTGCTGACGTTAGCCAGGACCCCGAAAGGACCTGTTTGCCCAGGTCGCGCGACTAGGACGTGTCAGTAGGTCTTGGCCAGTATAGAACCTGGCCTGGTGCCTTGGAAACACCCCTGCGTCCCACACATTACTATATTTGTGGAAATAAATGGTACTCCACCTTACTCAAGGGTGTCCCGTATGGCAGCTGAGAGAAAGAGATGACCGCCTTCTCCTTTGCCAAGAGACATACCATACCACGACACCCCTGAATAGCTGAATTAATAAACTACGTTTTCGCTGCGTAATTTTCAAGCTGGTTTTCGTGAGTGTGTGTGCGCGCGCGTGTGTGTGTGTATCTGTGTGTGTGTGGTGTGGTGAGTGCATGCGCGCACGCGCGCGCGCGTGTGGTGTGTGTGTTATATTTAATCGCTGTCCACTCGTCCACTGGCGACAAGAAAGCACACATTATTTACCCACAAAGGGACACATATTTGCCTCCTGTAGCTCCAGCAATATTTAACTCTGTGGAAGGAGTGTTTCACACGAATAAATCAACGGGCACCGCCGGCGCAGGTAGTCACAACTGGAACGCGAATTCTGCTGGGTCGTTGTTTGTTGGAGGACCAATCAGAAAGGACGAATATATTTCAAGCACAGAGTAAAATGTTAAAATAAGCGTTTGTTTCAAAGACAATATAGTGAATCTATTTCCCGATGATACAAGAACGAGCTTTACACCCATACACTTTAACATGTTTTAACTAGTATGTTACCTACCATAGCCAACATTCTGAAGTTATATAATTTTTTTTTTCTTCAAAGGAATTCCAGGAAGTTATTTCAATTAATTAGTTTGCCTTCTTTCTTCGTATGTGGATTATTTAATTAAGGTAAGTGTCACAGGTTTGATCTCATTATCGTGTACTTTGTTGTTATCGTAATGTCTCGTCTTATACACCGTGTGTGTGCAGTGTCAATGAGATCTGCGTTGTGTGTTGCTACTCTAGTTCGAATTAAGGGTAGAACCCGCCTGTTGATAATAAACTGGAACAAAACTTATTACAGGTGGGTCTGACTTCAACAATCACCATACTTACACTCAGAACATTCTCAAATGTGCTCGGTCTCTTTCTTCAGTAGCCAACGAAGAATCCCCATGTTTACAGACAGACAGACCACAAACGAAGACCTTAGTCTGCACTTCTTTATCACTTCACATCCTCAGATCTTCAAGTTCTTCGTACACCTTCAGACATCAACCTGAATATATATGGAATGTTTGCTCCTAAATCTCTGGTGTGCTGATGCCGTGGTAGAGGGTTCAACCCCTTCATACGATGATAAGAAAACAGTTCAAAGAACCAAATTCACCAATAAAATCCAATTGCCGTAACAAGCAAGGGACAGCGGAAAATAAAACACGATAAGTAAACAGTTCACAGAAGCAAATGACCCCAATAAAACCCACTTGCCATAACAAGAAAGGAACTGAAACAACAACAACAACCAAGACGAAACGGGAGAAACAGTTAGTAGCAGTTCAAGAGAAGAGGTATCATAAATCAAGACGCATCCAACCTCTGATATTGGAGTGGGTTCGCCTGATGGCGAGGATACTGGTAATAAAGAAAGATAACCACACGCAAAAATATCACTTCAGTGCACTAAACATAGTAGCACGTGTATGGACCACGATTGAGTCAATGCAGAGAACATTCACAAATAATTTAAAAAAAGAAGACAAATCCAGTAATTTTAACATCAAACCATAATTTGTCTTGAATACATGGTTAAACCTCTAGCCATAATTTGTCTTGAATACACGTTTTAATATCGAACCATAATTTGTCTTGAATACATGGTTAAACCTCTAGTCATAATTTGTCTTGAATACATGGTTAAACCTCTAGCCATAATTTGTCTTGAATACATGGTTAAACCTCTAGTCATAATTTGTCTTGAATACATGGTTAAACCTCTAGTCATAATTTGTCTTGAATACATGGTTAAACCTCTAGCCATAATTTGTCTTGAATACACGTTTTAATATCGAACCATAATTTGTCTTGAATGCAAAAAAAAAGACAACCTTAGCTATGATTTTGAACATTTTGATCAGCTTCTCTCTGATTTCTGTTTTCTGTAATTTCTATTAAACATTACCTGATCAATAGATTATAGGTAACCAGTTGAGTACGTGAAGCGGCACGTATCAGTGGGTTATAGATGGAACATGTACAGTTTTATACAAGTGCCGTGATACCAGTCCATGTATCATACATGTAACTGCAAATATTGCGATACTTTCCAAAGAGTAAGAGAAATGATACGCCTGTTAATGGCTTCACTGGACAGAGTATTGCTAGCCTCGGTGACTCTGGAAAGCTTGAAAAGTGTATGGAATTTTTTTTTCGAAAAGGGGAGGGGGTGGTGTATGGTTTGGGAAGACATTTCCTAAAGACAGAGGGGAAAATGAGAGGGAGTGATTGGGGGGGGGGGCGGGGGGGTTGGTAAAGGTGCCTCATATAGAATAGTACATGTGAATAGTTACAGCTCGTCTTGTGTTGAGTAGAATAGTGAATGAAGGTGCTGTCCTCACTGTGGTGTATTGCCCAGCTGACAACAACAGAAAGAGAGCCGTTTCGTTTTGACTCTGTGGGGATTTTTAAAATATGTAAAGAAAGGGTACCGATCGGATTGTATGAGATGAAAATCGACATGTCTGAGTTTTGGCAAGATACAAAAGCGTTTCTGTAAGATTATGCTGGTTCTTTTACAATCTGTTGTTGGCGCATATACTTGTATTATGTTAATATTCAGAAGCTTGCCATGGAGTTTCACTAATAATACTCTATCTGAGATTGTCCAAAATTCTTTAACTGTTCTAGTACTCATTTGATCCAAAAATATGCTAACTTCCCTTTTGTAGTCCTTCTGAGTAAATAATTTTATACTCATCTAAACATTTTCCCCCGCACCTGGCCAGCGCATATATATTTATCTTCATTCTTTCAATTTTTTTCCCCCTGATATTATCTAATGTTCCATTCTGGTTAAGTGTTCTGACATTCCACGTACCAACATTTAGTGTATTTTTAACTTTTAATTTGCACACAGTTGCCTGAGGACGATCATGTTTCACCTGTTGCACATGATGCTCCCTACCGGACGAAACGACTCCACTGGAATCCCCATTAACGTTGTAATCTGTATCGATATCGTTTACAGGCATGGCTTTCTTGGGAAAATACAGCGGTGGTTTCTCCTTCCCTTCCGCCGTTTGTGTATGGTTGACTCAACTAGCCTTTGTCTTAAAGAGAGACCCGTCAAGGCCACAAAGGGGGGCGGGGGGATATATACGGCACATCTTACCCGCCGATGGCCACCTCATAGCGTTTTGGGGTATTTTATAGAGATAGCTGCCCCACCAACTAGCTCGCCTCCTCTCATCGACCACTGCCTGTGTTGGTCCACGGCTGATTATTCAAAATATTCACAGCTAACGTCTAGACCAGTGGTTCTCAGCCGGTGGGGAATCCCCCCCCCCCAAGGAGGAATTTTAGGGTTTTCAAAGGAGGGGGGGGGGGGGAATGAAGATTATTTCAAGATCGCGTTAATACAAGAACCGATTACTTGGTATTGTTTTTCCCTTCATACTTTACGGTTCTGTACGTCTCATCCCTTCTAAAATTCATTTTATAAAGTAAGTAGACCCACAAATCACGTTTTAACGAGGACGTGTAGACTTATTTTGGTATGTGCTTCCATTATTACGTATACTGTGTAGGGGCAGAAAGGGGGGGGGAGATTTAGGTAGGGCATTCGAAAGAGAGAGGGGGGGGGGAGAATGACGTTCTGAAAATGTGGTGAAGGGGGCACGGGCCAAATTTTTAGATAGGAAATATGAAAAAGGGGGGGGGGGGATGACGCTCTGAAAATATGGTGGAAAAAAAAACGTTGAGAACCACTGCTCTAGACGAAATATCTAGAGACCTCTCCACCATCCCCCAACCGGTGGACGCACCTAGTAGTAGAACAGACTCCTACTCCACTTTGTAAATTTGCTTTCTTTGTTTTTGTTGGTTAGTAATCGAATCCAGTTTGAAGATGAACAAAAGTGGTGATAAAACACATCGTTGTCTGACGCCTGATGATACCTGAAAGCAATGTAGCATTCCTGTGTTTGTTCTTACTGAGCATTCACTGTTGTGATTCAAAGCCCTGTTATCCAAAGCCACCGAATTGCTTTGTATTCTTCGAACACTTTCCATGGTTTGTGTCAATTTTTACTCGTTCAAAAGCTGTTTCTTGATCTATGAAGCCACATTAACTTCGTTGTTGTATTCTGTACATTGTTCACTCACATTTCTGATTGCAACAATCGATCAAATGCGAACGAGCCAGAAAATCATTGCAATTAGAAACAATAAATTTGCAACCATCAAACATGTGCGCGTCAGGTTGCCACGTCAACGAGGTAATGATGAATGCCCCATGTATTAAGTAAACAAGAGTCTGCGCTTCCTGGAGCGCGCTAGTCGTTAATCAGCTTATTTACATTTGTATCTATTTTTAAACATGCTCTGCGGCGCTCTACGCCGTCACCGATCCCGGGGTTTTCACGGATTTGCTAGCAATGGGAGCGTCAAAGTAACTGTTCCGAAGTTACAATGGTCGGGGTCGGGGCAGGTTTTGATGTCTGTGCTCACCATTCGTGATGGGAGAGGCAAGACTTGTCACTTAATCCACAGTGACCTCAGGCCTGAAAATTGAAGGTTCTAACATTTCACATACACTTGGAGACTGTGTGGTGTGTGTGTGTGAGTGTGTGTGTGTGTGTAGATGTGAGTTGGTGGGTGTGAGTGTAAGTGGGTGGATGTGTGTGGGTATGTGTGAGTGTGTGCGTGTGCATGTAAGTGTGAGTGCATGTTTGTGTGTGTGCAGTGAATTTTTGTTTCATTGGCATGTTGCTTGATTGACTGATTGGTTGTTTGGCTGGTTGGTTGTTTGGCTGGTTGGTTGTTTGCTGGTTGGTTGACTGGTTGCTTGGGTGGCTTGTTGCTTGATTGGCTGGTTGCTTGGTTGGCTTGTTGCTTTGTTGACAGGTTGCTTGGGTGGTTTGTTGCTTGGTTGGTTGGCTGGTTGTTTGACTGGTTAGTTGGTTGACTGGTTGCTTGGTTGGCTTGTTGCTTGGTTGGCTTGTTGCTTGGTTGGCTTGTTGCTTGGTTGGCTTGTTGCTTGGTTGACAGGTTGCTTGGTTGGCTGGTTGCTTCGTTGGTTTGTTGCTTGGTTGGCTTGTTGCTTGATTGGCTGGTTGCTTGGTTGGCTTGTTGCTTGGTTGGCTGGTTGCTTGGTTGATTTGTTGCTTGGTTGGCTTGTTGCTTGATTGGCTGGTTGCTTGGTTGGCTGGTTGCTTGATTGGCTTGCTGCTTGATTGGCTTGTTGCTTGATTGGCTGGTTGCTTGGTTGGCTTGTTGCTTGATTGGCTTGTTGCTTGATTGGCTTGTTGCTTGATTGGCTTGTTGCTTGATTGGCTGGTTGCTTGATTGGCTGGTTGCTTGATTGGCTTGTTGCTTGATTGGCTTGTTGCTTGGGTTTGGGTGGTTGCTTGGTTGGCTGGTTGCTTGGTTGGCTGGTTGCTTGGCTGGCTTGTTGCTTGGTTGACAGGTTGCTTGGGTGGTTTGTTGCTTGGTTGGCTGGTTGGTTGGTTGGTTGGTTGGTTGACATGTTGCTTGGTTGGCTGGTTGGTTGGTTGACATATTGCTTGGTTGGCTTGTTGCTTGGTTGGCTTGTTGCTTGGTTGGCTTGTTGCTTGGTTGACAGGTTGCTTGGGTGGTTTGTTGCTTGGTTGGCTGGTTGGTTGGTTGACATGTTGCTTGGTTGGCTGGTTGGTTTGTTTTACATATTGCTTGGTTGGCTTGTTGCTTGGTTGGCTTGTTGCTTGGTTGGTTGGCTTGTTGCTTGATTGGCTGGTTGCTTGGTTGGCTTGTTGCTTTGTTGACAGGTTGCTTGGTTGGTTTGTTGCTTGGTTGGTTGGCTTGTTGCTTGATTGCTGGTTGCTTGGTTGGTTTGTTGCTTGGTTGACAGGTTGCTTGGGTGGTTTGTTGCTTGGTTGGCTGGTTAGTTGGTTGACATATTGCTTGGTTGGCTGGTTGGTTGGTTGACATATTGTTTGGTTGGCTTGTCGCTTGGCTGGTTTGTTGCTTGGTTGGTTGGCTTGTTGCTTGATTGGCTGGTTGCTTGGTTGGCTTGTTGCTTTGTTGACAGGTTGCTTGGTTGGTTTGTTGCTTGGTTGGTTGGCTTGTTGCTTGGTTGGCTTGTTGCTTGGTTGACAGGTTGCTTGGGTGGTTTGTTGCTTGGTTGGCTGGTTAGTTGGTTGACATGTTGCTTGGTTGGTTGGTTGGTTGGTTGAAATATTGCTTGGTTGGCTTGTTGCTTGGTTGGCTTGTTGCTTGGTTGGCTTGTTGCTTGATTGGCTGGTTGCTTGGTTGGCTGGTTGGCTGGTTGCTTGGTTGGCTGGTTGGTTGGTTGACATATTGCTTGGTTGGCTTGTTGCTTGGCTGGCTTGTTGCTTGGTTGGCTTGTTGCTTGATTGGCTGGTTGCTTGGTTGGCTTGTTGCTTGGTTGACAGGTTGCTTGGTTGGCTTGTTGCTTTGTTGACAGGTTGCTTGGGTGGTTTGTTGCTTGGTTGGTTGGCTTGTTGCTTGATTGGCTGGTTGCTTGATTGGCTTGTTGCTTGGTTGACAGGTTGCTTGGGTGGTTTGTTGCTTGGTTGGCTGGTTAGTTGGTTGACATGTTGCTTAGTTGGCTGGTTGGTTGGTTGACATATTGCTTGGTTGGCTTATTGCTTGGTTGGCGTGTTGCTTGGTTGGCTGGTTGGTTTGTTGACAGGTTGCTTCGGTGGTTTGTTGCTTGGTGGTTTGTTGCTTGCTTGGCTGATTGCTTTGGTGGCTGGTCGATTGATTGGCTGGTTAGTTGTTTGTTAAGCTGGTTGGTTGTTTTGCTTGTTAGCTAATGGCTGGTTGGCTGGTTGCTTGATTGGCTTGTTGATTGATATGCTGGTTTGTTGGTTGGTTGATAATTGGCTGATTGCTGGGTTGGTTAGTTGCTTGATAGGTTGGTTGGTTAGATGGTTGCTTGATTGGCTGATTGATTGGTTGTCTAGCTGGTTGGCTGGCTGGCTGGCTGGTTGGTTTGTTGGTTGCTTGCTTGATTGGCTGGTCGGTTGGTTTGTTGGTTGCTTGGTTGGTCTGCTGGTTGCTTGGTTGGCCTGCTGGTTGCTTGCTTGGCTGGATTGATGATTGACTGTTTGGATGGTTGGCTGGCTAGTTGCTTTGTTGGCTGGTTGAATGATTGGCTGGTTGGTTGACTGGTTGCTTGGTTGGCTTGTTGCTTGGTTGGCTTGTTGCTTTGTTGGCTGGTTGGTTGGTTGGTTGACAGGTTGCTTGTTGGCTGGTTGGTTGGTTGACAGGTTGCTTAGTTGGCTTGTTGCTTGGTTGGCCGGTCGGATCATTGGCTGGTTGCATGACAAAGGGTGTGACTTAGTATAAACAGAAGGGGTGGAATAGAGAAATTAGCGCTATTGAGAAATGACTGTCTGTGGAAGATTTACACATCTTTAAATCTGTCTAGTAGCATGTTATCAGCAGATTTAAGTGTAACATATTGCTTGTGTGTTTTTCATATTTACGGCACTCTTGCGCATAATGTTGCAGGCATCCGGTCCTGAAATGTTGTTGCTAACATTCTCTGTTGAATCTATTATTATGAGGTCATATATTTTATTTCACTGTTCTTCTGTGTAGCAGTGGATTTTGGAATGTAGTCGAACAGATTAGGAAGCCCATATAGGCAGCACATGTGTGTTTTCTTAGGCGATAATACATTGAGGGCCAGGCTAACTAAGAACGGAGGTAATCATGGCTGAATGGATACTGGAAGGCCCCGGTTAACGTCGGGGTTACGTTCTTGGAAAACGCTATTTTAAGTGAAACGACGTATAGCGAAACACTATACAGGTGTGTACACAGGTGACGACGTTATGGCGGAACATAGCGACGTAAAGTGAAGTTATGTCACATTGTTCGAAATTTTTTTTATTATAGCGAAACGACGTAAACCGAAACGACATATTGCGGGGCCTTCCAGTAAAAACATTCGCTCTTAAACATCCGGTGTGCTCATGCCAAAGTAGCGGTTTTAATCTCTACCGGCCAGATAGGCTAAAATCTTGACCTCTCATCTTTGTCTTGAGGGACGTAAATTACAAGTACCTCAGAATCAGAGTGAGTTCAAATGATGGCGAGAGACACTGTTAATAAGGAAATCCACTTGCAAAAATCAGTCCAGCACACTAGAAGTAGTAGCACGTATACGGTCTACGCTTGAGTTCAACGCAAGTGATTGTCGTCGACAGGGTAATGGTGGTAGATCATTATACACGGTTATATGAAAGAGATAAACTGTCTTAAAAATGAGTCTTACAAGTCGAGAGGATCGACTTCATTGCACCAGGTTTTCATCCCATATGTCTCGGTCTCTTTCCGCAGTCGGCCTGTCGAAATAGTCGCACACAGCACACACTCCGTAGCTCCTGTGATGACCCCCAGGAGTCTCCGAGAAAATTGCACTCGTGAACCGAAAGACGTAGCCCGCAATCGAACCCACAACCTTCGGGGCATATGGCAGACGGCTTGACCGATTTCATTTCCTCTTCTACTTCTGTCGTTCGCTTGAAATATGTCTATAACTACAATGGTGTCTCTTGTATAAATCTAACAGTCTTTTTAGTTCACTCAGCGGTCCATAGAGTTTATCTTCCACTGTTGTCTCTCTAGGCCACAAGGTTCGCCTGGATATGTTGTAGTTTGGCAGTCCTGGAGTATGTTTCATATAATGAGAATAGACGCACTGAAGAACATTGTGACAACTGGAAAGATCAGTTTTAGATGATTCAAAGACAGATAGAGGAACATGATTTTGGATGGTCTAAGACAGTGGTTCTCAACCTTTTTTGGCCCGTGCCCCCCTACGCCATATTTTCAGAACGTCATTCCCCCCCCCCCCCTTTTTCGTATTTCCTATATAAAATGTGGCCCGTGCCCTCCCCCTCCCCCTTTCACCATATTTTCACGACATCATTTCTCCCCCCCCCCCCCCCCCCCCCCCCCATCCCTACACAGTATTCAAAATAATGGAAGCAAAATTTAATAGCACATACTAAAACAAGTCTAGACGTCCAATAAAACGTGATTTGTGGGTCTATTTACTTTACAAATTGAATTTTAGAAGGGTGAGACGTACAGAACCGTACAGTATAAAGGGTAAAAGGGGAAAAACAATATCAAGTTATCAGTTCTTGTGTTAACGCGATCTTGAAATAATCATAATTCCCCCCCTGGAAACCCTAAAATTCCCCCTGGGGGGGGGGGGGGGGGGTAATTCCCCACCGGTTGAGAACCACTGGTCTAAGACTTATGTCATTGAGGAATGTCAGCAGAAGGAATCTCCCAGAACACTGAAGACAGTCTGTAGATCTCCCCCGTCCCGTCTCTGCGTTAATTATTCTCTCTTGTGACTTGCGTGTTTCTGTTGCCAGCAAGACTAATACACTTGCAGAATATTTATAGTGTAAGAAATTAACCTCCAGTGAGGTATTCATCGTACTCTGTGACCAGACAGTTTACTAGTGTAGGTGTTTTTACATGTCATTAACTGTATATACATCAGGTTTACAACATGTGATTGTTTTGAACTAAAGGATCCGACAATCAACTAATGAACTTTATTTCCAAAGGGTGGCGGTGTTGGCACATAAACACATACTTACATACCTGCATACATACTTACATCATTTACGCAAACTCACACATTGTGCACACACTCATAACACAAAACGCACACTCCCTCGCATACATATAAACTCACACTCAAACACTCACTAATAAATGTTTACTGATATATACATATCTACTCTTTCTTTCTCCATCTCTCTCTCTCTCTCCCTCTCTCCCTCTCCTCTCTCTCTCTCTCTCTCTCTCTCTTCTCTCTCTCTCTCTCACGCCCACATATCCTCATTCATACATTCAGCAAGGCACATGTATACACTCCTTCCATACTCACTTAGTTAACACACACACACACACACACATGCAAATACATAAATACTCACATAGTCGCACATCCACATAGTCACACGGAAGAGGGAGAGAGAAATGAGAGAGAGAGAGAGAGAGAGAGAGAGAGAGAGAGAGAGAGAGAGAGAGAGAGAGAGAGAGAGAGAGAAAACGAACGAATGGACTTTATTTTCAAAGGATAACAAATGGGGCACGCAGGCCCGTCTTACGACCGGCCCTTCCAATCACTCATCTTTCGTTCATCAATAGTGCATACTACATTCACATAGGAAAACAACATTGTCAAAAGATTGTTGTAATCATAAACGATGCATATTACCATGTTATGAGGCGCATCCCCCACCCACCGACCCATCCCCCATCCACCCATACATCCTCCACATACACATCCTCATCATACACATCCAACACCCAACCACATACACACGCCCCCAGGCACACATACATTCCTCCACCCATCAACCCATCCCCACCCATCAATCCATCCCCCACATCCCACACCCACACACACACCCACCTACACGCATCTTCCCACCCACACACACATCTCCCACTCACCACACATACCCCACACACACACCCCCCCCCCATCCACGCACACACCCCAGGCACACATACATGCACCCACCCACCCACACAACCCCCACCTACACACGTCTCCTCACCCACACACACACCCTACACCCACCAACACTCACCTACCCATATATCCTCCACCACCCAGCCTAACACACATCCGCCAACCACACATCCCCCACCTCTCTCTATGAGAGAGAGAGAGAGAGAGAGAGAGAGAGAGAGAGAGAGAGAGAGAGAGAGGGGGGGGGGGGCCCACGGTCATGGAAGAAAGAAGAAAGCTATAATAATTCTAGTCCCCAATAAAGGTAAAGGCACGGCAAAATTAAATAGGATCCGACCTATGAATCTACTTAGCTGAGTATGCAAATTAGTGAATACATTATCAAAACCGGCTAATGTGGAATCTGGAAGAAACACAATTCCGCCACGCGCAAGATTGAGGAAATACCGACCCTCTGACGACAATATGACCTATACAGCTCGGAAATAAAGATTGCCTTTTGAGAGAACAAGCACACACTGTTGGTATGGTAGGAATTAGAGAAAAACATTTCGTAATGAACAGGAGGGACTAAAGTAAAATCGCCATGCACGTAGACTGTACAAATGGATCAGCCTCAACTTTGATAACAGAAACTACCTGGACACATAGCCTCGCGCTCAGATGATTCTATTCCGGCCTGTGTCGTTCGGTTCACAAGTAGAATGTTCTCGGAGATTCCCTCAGGTCGTCGCTGTAATTTCGGAGTTCGTGTTTTGTACGACTGTTTAAGCAGGCCTTTCTGCGAAAACAAGACCGAGCCATCTAAGGTAACATACGGCGCAATGAAGTCCATCCTCTAGTATTTTTAAGCCCATGTTTAAGTACAATGACAGACCACCAAGATGGCAATGTTGGAGCCAGGTATATCCTAAGGTTAGTTTTGTCGTGAACATTATTACTTTTGTTTTGTCGTTGTTCGCATATCCTTTACAGGACATCGTTGTCACCATCAGCATCTTTCAGCTGATTGTTGATTTCTTGGAAATATTACGCTCAGTAGTTTGCCATTGCTTTCTGAGCGACCGACTCACATACCCCGTAAGTTACCGACACGGAGAGAACCGCTACCGATTCTCCCAAACGTCACATTACTCACGAGAGTATACGAGATTACGGAGAAAGTCGTGTTAACCCTTGACCAGGGAGCCGGCACATTATTACTGGCATATGTAAATGACTGCAGATTATCTACCCACGAAAGTTTACACCTCAGTCTATGCAGACATCCTAGCCATGAGTGGCGGGATAGGGTATCCTCTATCAAAGGTTGAGTAAGGTGCCTCCTTCCCTCAGCTAGCCTGCCTACGGGACACCGTTGGGCAAGGTGGAGTACCGGGTCAGCCTCCTGATCAGGGTTACTTGAAGCTATCCGTGCAGGCGGTGGATGAAGTTGAAGAGCAGACGACAGATAGTTGTAGGTTATGGTCTCACATTTCACCACGGTAGGCATAGGATCTCATTTTTGGAGACAATCTTTACGATCATCGACCAGTATTGTCTTTGCTAAGAAGGAAAGCAATGGCTAACAAACTTCTTTTCAGATGCCAAGTAGTTTCGTAGTTTTCATGACCGTCCAGGCTTATCGCATGGCACATGATAAAACCACGTAGACGTCTGAAGAATATTTGGTACAGCTAACAATATCGCTCTTAGATATGTATGGCTGTTGCCAACCCTTTAACTCTTACTGTACGTAGATACTATTTTCGTGGCATTGACGCGTGTTGGGTATATGGTGCTGGTCCTATATTTTTAAGACAAATGGGGACTGGGTGAGTTGTTGGTTATTATCACACCGACCGCTTTAACTTCCGAAGACATGTTCTGGTGTACGCTGTAGGTGGGCGGGCAGCCTGGGATTCTCAGATAAGTAGCAAATCATTTTTTCAAAATTTTTATTTTCTCTTCGTTCTCTCTGTTTTCATCTTTTTTTATTTTTCTCATCCCATTCTTTTGCCTTAATGTATATGCTGTGTTTAGTGTATGTATTTGTGTGCTGATGAAGGCTAGTCGCCGCAACGTTCTTGTATTGTTCGTAATTATGTTCTGTAAATCTGCATTACTGTGTGTTATTTATATTGGGAGCATAGTTGAAATTTAAACACGTGACTTGATAAGCTTTCAACTCCCGGGCAAGCGGGCAAGGAAGCTAACCACTTCACTGTTCCGCACCCTATCTCTTAGTGTGCAGGATCAAAACCGCCATTTTCTTTACAAACTCATTTTTGGAGGCTCATGTCGAAGATAAAGCGTCAACAGTTGGAGCTTGGAGTCCCTCCCACTGCAAAGAATGTCAACGCAGAACCTGTCTTATCGTGCTAGAACTGACAAAATGGAGTATTCTCTAGGGACATGTAGACATATAGCTTGCTGTCAGGTCCTGATGTAACGCCGGAGCTGGGTCGTCTCTCTACCTGCTGTATTCACCAGAGCGTACGTATTAAGGACCCGGTCCTTCGTTAATGGTGTCATAGGTTAATTGCAAGTTGACTTGTGAGGAATTTTATGAAAGCTGCAGAGATATGCTTTGTAGCAGAATGTTGAGAAAACGGTGAACAGATAGAAAGAGCAATGAGGATATCTCGACAGACGTGAACTCACTAAGTGAACTCAATACTCGAATCAGAGGAGGAGAATATACATTCTTCGAGCATGTCATGAGAAGAGGGAAGTTGGAGTAAATCATCAGAACAGGAAGACTAGGGGTGAGGAAGTATCAAGGTGAGACCGCGAGAGAAGGTGGGGAACAGTTTGATATCATGGCACGGAGGAGCGTCAGTATCAGAAATGACTGGAAGCACGAGAGACAGAAGGCTGTGGATTACGAACGCCACACGGCAAGGGCTATAAGAAGAAGAGTGTATGCATACGCTCGGCTGGCGGGTTCGCTGAAAATCATATAACAGACTGAGTTTCAATTCTTAACTCCCATGCAATGTGATCCACGTCATTTAAGCCATGAGAATGGCTTGCCTCTCTAGGAGTAAGGTGGGTGTTTGAGACGTGTCTTCCCACTCGGTACCAAAGTATTAACTTCATGGGGCCTCTATTGCAGAGCTTTCCTTCCCCTCTCCAAGCCCAGAAATTAGTGGGGCTTTCGAGACTGATCCCGTTATGACGTTCGAACTTTACTTACCTTGCAAGACTGATCCCCTTCTGAAGTTCATACTTTACATACCTTATCAGATTGATCCCCTTCTAAAATTCATACTTTACATAACTTACAAGACTGATCCCATTCTAAAGTTCGCACTTTACATACCTTACAAGACTGATCCCATTCTAACGTTCATACTTTACATACCTTACAAGATTGATCCCCTTCTGGAGTTCATACTTTACATACCTTACAAGATTGATCCCCTTGTGAAGTTCATACTTTACATACCTTACAAGATTGATCCCCTTGTGAAGTTCATACTTTACATACCGTATCAGATTGATCCCCTTCTGAAATTCATACTTTACATACCTTGCAAGACTGATCCCATTCTAACGTTCATACTTTACATACCTTACAAGACTGATCCAATTCTAACGTTCATACTTTACATACCTTACAAGATTGATCCCCTTCTGGAGTTCATACTTTACATACCTTACAAGATTGATCCCCTTGTGAAGTTCATACTTTACATACCTTACAAGATTGATCCCCTTGTGAAGTTTATACTTTACATACCTTACAAGATTGATTCCCTTCTAACGTTCATACTTTACATACCTTACAAGACTGATCCCATTCTAACGTTCATACTTTACATACCTTACAAGACTGATCCCATTCTAACGTTCATACTTTACATACCTTACAAGACTGATCCCATTCTAACGTTCATACTTTACATACCTTACAAGACCGATCCCATTCTAACGTTCATACTTAACATACCTTACAAGACCGATCCCATTCTAACGTTCATACTTTACATACCTTACAAGACTGATCCCCTTTTAACGTTCACAATTTACATACTCTACAATACAAAATATTGAAACAGGCGTGTGGTTATTTTTTTTTTTTTCGTTTTGATTGGACGTTCGCTGGCTTTGAACCCAAGCGTAGTCCACACATATACCACTAGTATTACTTCTAGAACACTGGGCTGATTGTTGCATGTGGATTAGGTGTTCCTTTACTAGTTTCCCTCGCCATCAGGCGAACCCATTCCGACTTCAGAGGTACTTGTATTTTACGTACCCAAGTCAAAATTTTAGTCCATTTGGCCGTGTGAGGGTTTAACACGCTACCTCGGCTTCAACAGACCGGATGTTCTCTTATCCATTCTGTCATGCTGCTGGTTTCAACTCCCAGAGAATTTACCGACACTCATTCCTTTATGACCAAAAAAAAAAAAAATTAACTAAAATCCCGTGTACCAGTCACTAACAACAAAGGTACCCAATGAAGCAAACAAGAATGTGAAGTGAATATTTTATATCTTTGATTCACCGTAGAAGATTGTTCCGCGTGACTGGTGAATGACACCGGAGTAGGGACATAACGACGTCGTTACTTCGTTGAAGGAACAGGAGCAATTCAATCCGCTTTACCTTTCAGTGCGTGTCATGAATCAAATGAGTTTACTGATTTCGTGCCAAACACAACACAAAGATATCGGTAAAATTACATGCAGGTTGGTGTGTGCCAGTATTTGGCGCATGCCACAAAATATAAACACATAATCGTGGGAAACTTGATTTTAAGATCTAGCCAGAATGTAAGAGAGGTATCAATGACATATCCTGTCAGGTTTTCAATCCGGAGATGGGCTGAATATCCTGAACATGCCACATGTACATTTCACATATATGGCTTGCTCATAATATTACTCATATCGTGTGGTGGTTTCTACTTGTCTTCTATATCTACATAGGTAGTTTACGAGCCCCGGGTCTCTCTGGCCGAGGGGTTACACCACTTTCTCCGTAATCCCGTTTATCACGCAGAGTCTCGTAGCGGGCGAGAACTGGGAGCCGTTCGTCCCCCGCTAGTGACTTGCGGGATGCTTGCTTGCTTGCTTGTGTTCGTTGGCTTGAGCTCCAACGCAAAGCCCTGTATGTCGGATGAAGGCATCCCGTTGTCCAACATCAGTGTGATGTCATACAGGACCTGAGGTTTGCGTGAGTATCCGTTGTCCCATGTCTGGCTTATTGGTGCGCAGACTGGTGGTTCCTCGCCGTACAGGCAGACACTCTCCTACTTCGGAGGAATCGGCGATCCTATTGACTTCAGCCAGGACCCCGAAGGGACCTGTTGCCCAGGACGCTCGACGAGGACGCGTCAATAGGTCTTGGCCAGTATATAACCCGGCCCTGGTGCCTTACTTGCGGGATAACTGAGCCGGCCGCTCAGAAAGCAATGGCAAACTACTGAGCGTAATCTTGCCAAGAAATCAACAGACAGTTAAAAGTTGCTGCTGTTGACAGCGATGTCCTGTAAAAGGATATGCGAATTTAAAAAAAAAAAGTTTACGAGCAATTTCCAGCTTTATGGGGTGGCTGTTGTGTCCATGTGAAGTGTTTCTGTGGGCACACAGCCCACAAAGCTGCACGCGTCACATGTGTACATAGCCTGCCGTCTCTCCCCAACAGCATGCATACGTTCGAACGCTGCCACCCTTCAGTGTCATAACACAAGGCTGCCCAAAATCTTCTCTCGCAGTTTTCCTCGGTGTCTCTTTCTAGAATCTTTCCTGCTGTCACAAAATGTTCTAGCTTCTATCGTCATATAATGTTATCAAGTACTCATATTCAGAATTTTCTGTAAACTGTCTGTAATAATTTAAACCAAAAAAAAAAAAAAATTTAAAAAATTAAAACACAAAAACAAAAAACAAAAACAAACACACACACACAACAAACAAACAAACAAACAAACAAACAAACAAACAAGCAAAGAAACAAACAAACAAACGAAGTTTGAAGTGTCAACTTGATGGGAATACAATCACAAACTACAAATGGAGTGTGTTGCTCGTGTTGCCCATGTTCGCTCGTGTGTTGCCGGGGCCCATACTGGGGAGCGAAGAATAGTAACACTTCTTCTTCTTTTCGTTCATCCGGAGTGTTTTTTCAGATGTGATTGCGGTGTGTCTGTTATGCGCCCTTGGGCCGAAACCCGTAGGCCAACACATCGACTTTAGCGTGCTTTTTTGACCAGGTAGCATTCCTGGGAGACTCTCACTGTTGTGGTGCCATCTACAACCATGCTGGCCAAGTTAGAACGGTCGAAGACAACGGTCATCCCTCAAAGGAAGGCAGGGACAGTCCATAGCATTTTCCGCCATCCAAGGTTGCTTCCATAGTTGCAGGGCCGACACATAACGCCCTGGATCTGGGCTCACCGAGGGAAATCGTCACGTCCTGCTCATGGCTGCTTTAGATCCTCACTTCAATATATTGGTCATTTCGTTTGCCCCGGGCCATTCCCGCACAAACCAGACAGGTTTGCAGACGGTATCCACTCAGCGAGTTTTCGGACATGTGCTTGTCGTTGCGCCCATCAGAGCTTTTCCAGGCACAACAGACATTCGGAAAACTACCCAGTCAGAGCTGTTCCGAACAAGAGCGGCATTCGGAAACTAGGTAGTCAGAGCTGTTCCTAGCACGAGAGACATTCGGACGAGACATTTCACTCGGACGTAATTGCGTAGTGTCAATTTTTAGTTTGCCACCCGTAGGACGACACTTCCGACTTCAGCGGGCATTTTTTAATGAGGTTAGCCTTCCTCGGGTTTCGAGACTCTTGTTTCGGCTTCCACACAGCGAGCTTTCGCTTTGGGCTGCCACGTAATGGATTCGCAAGACCGGCGTTCCATTTCGTGTCAACGAGACAATTTTCCACCTTTGACTACACTCACTCCATGAGTGTGGTTACAGACTATCGGACGTCTGCGAGACGTGCGACCGAGGTGTTTTTCCACCTTTTGTACTCGCTCACGAGGTAGGCTACATGTGCTGCCGGCTCAGCACCTTACCTCCGTGCGTCTGTGGGCGAGTTAACGGCCAGTCCACTTTCATCCGGGGATACCTCATATCCCCCAGCTAAGAGAAATCGAACGAATCTGCGCCGAGCATGTAGCGTTCTCAGCACATCATCACAATTTTTATGTAGGTTTGTGTCGGCCAGGCTCTCACTTCCGAGAGTTTATGGCTTAGAGACGTTCAGCCATACACCTCGGATGGGAGCCTTAGAGGTTATGTCCGAACTGAGATTTAGGGATCGTTTGCCTGATTTTGACTGCTGTCCTCAGTCTTACCTGCAGGGCAGCAGGTTGTGTCTCTCTTAGTCTGGTCCCTATCCCACGAGCCGTCCGATATGAAGTTTTCACCCATCGGAAAGCACATGGGGTCGATGGGACACGCAAGTACCCCCACCACGGCAAGGTGGAGACACATCGGGGGAGGAATAGTAACACTGTTGCCTACCATGCACGTCGTAAGAGGCGACTAAGGAGGATATGGTTCCGTCGCCCTGCTACTGAGTGAGTGCGTGGCGCGACACTGTGAGCTGTGAATTTTGCGTGGAATGCTTTTGCTTCTGTCCGCGATTTTGTTCGCGTGAACTACATGTTCGGAACGATGACGGCTGGCTGTTGCTGGATTGACTGGTTTGCCTTTTCGGTTCACGAGTGCATTTTTCAGGAGACTCCTGGGAGTCGTCGCTGTAGCTACGGAGTTCGTGCTTTGTGCTGCGCTTTCGGTGGGTCCCCTGCAGAAAGAGACCGAGCCATATGGAATAAAACCCCGGTCAATGAAGTCTTTGACTGAAGAAGTAATGACTGCCGTTTTCATCGACGATGAACTGTATTGTTTGTGGAGGACTTTTGTGTTGGCATTCTGGCGGCGGCATTATGCACAGTGTACCTGTGCGGGCTGTTGGCTTCCCGACACTCCTGTCTGTTCGATTGTTCACATGGGGTAGTGAGGAGCATTTTGTGATATTCACTGGCACAGGAACGGAGCAATATGGGGACGACCCGTTGCCGTGAAGTTTTAAACCGCGACTAACTAACTAACTCACTAACTAACTAACTAACTAACTAACTAACTAACTAAATGGAGTTGCGGTGAACAGAATAATAATAATAATAAAAGAAAATAGCACTATATAAAATAAACTGACATAACTACATTTATATAGTTAGTTGCACATCCTTTACAGGACATGGCAGTTAACCCCAGCATTTTTGACTGTTTGTATTATCTTGACAAATGTACGTTCAATATTTTGCTATTTCTTTCTGATCTATATTAGGCTTAGCATTATTATGAAAATGTGTAAAATAAAAATTAGCCAGCACAATATAATGGCATATAAGGTACATTATGGTGGAGAAGTTGAGACCTTGAGAGTCTTTAGAATTGAAGGGGGAAAAAAAAAACACTCACATTTCGCACAGATATGTGGCACTGAAACATCATACTGACGGACTGGCTGGCTTCGAAGAAAAAATGTTTTCTCACCCTGTTCAACTCTCGGTCTGTTGACGTGTATAATTGGGGCTCATGTGGTGTTTCTTTTCGCATTGCGGAAATAGAGCTGCGTGTTTCGCTTCCTGATTTCTAGGCATTTCTGGCTGGTTGTTCATTTCATACATGTTTCTGTTGTTCATATCTGGTCAGGCTCGCGCATTTGTGTTGTTAAGTTCCCGTCCCGCCTCATGGTGTTCTTTTTCGGAGTAAAATTCATCCGGTCTCCGTGGCTTAGGTCTTACGGGCGCCATTCGTAAGGCCGATTACTCGCGTTCGAATCACATCTGCAACCGACTTGGCAACAGAACGCGTTGCGCTGAGGTTTACATGTTGGTATGACAGCCGGTCTTTCAGAAAACAATGGTAAACTACTGAACGTAAACTTGCCAAGACATCAACAACAGCAGTAAAACGCCGGTGTTGAGAGCGTTGTCCTGTAAACAGAATATTAAAAAAAAAAAAAATCATCGGTAATGGAGTCGCTCGTGACTCCATCTATGCCTCCTGTGTCTTGCTCTGTCGTTGAATCTTCGTGGTCAATCACTTCTTTCAAATCTTGTGTCTTGGACTCTCGATCTTGGTAGAGTAGTCTCGTCTTCTGGTTACCGTGCATTCTTGATTGTTTTCGTTTTCACTTTCTGTGTCTTTCTTCTCTTCTATTACTTACTCTTCTTCTTGGGTCTTGCGGTTGGAGTCGTCTGTTTGGGCTGTTACATTCTTGTGCTTTGTCTTGCGTTTTCCCATCTGTGCTCTTTCTCACTGAGCTTGTTTCAGTGTCTCCCCGTCTCCGCCTTGATTGCAGCCATTCGAGCTACATCCCTCCCGTCTTTTGCTGAACGAACTTCAATTCGTCTAGAATGCCCTGAACGACTGTTATTTGCGTTTCGTGAGAATTGTTGCTTCTTTGCTCCATTGTTATGATGTTTTTACTCGAGGTCTCTCAGCTGACCATCCAACTGTGCTTTGTCTGGTTTCGTTTGACGAGTGGTCGCTTCGTACTGCTACCTAGCCACTTTGTTTTTTATTTGCATATCCCTTACAGGACGTTGCATCTTTCAGCTGCTGTTGATGTACTAGACAAAATTATGCTCAGTAATTTGCCATTGCTTTCTGAGCGACCGGCTCACATACTCCGTAAGTTACCAACATGGCGAGAACCGCTACCTATTCTCGCGCAGGTTACGTTACTCACGAGAATATACGGGGTTACAGAGAAAGTCGTTAACCCCTAGGGCAGGGAGACTGGCCTAGCCTCTCTACATAGTAGATTTGTTTTTACGGCTAGCTTCATTGCCTCTTTGCTGTCTTGATGACAGGGACAGCTGAGGTATCTAGAAGCTCTGTGGTTGCCGAGGCAGTTGGAGCACTTTCTGTTTGCGCTGGGCGTCCCCAAGTCGGTGTCCATCATGGCGTTAGAGCACTGACTGCAGGAGTGCAGTCCGGAACAATATCTGCACACCGCCGTCTCACTTTTGCAATTGGCACGGGTGTGCAAAAGCTTCTGGCACCTGGAACACTGCAACAATCTTGGAATGTAGTGCTCCTGGGCTTGCTCTTTTGTTTGAAAACCCCAATTGATGGTTTGTGGCATGGGTCTGTTCTCCGACGTGATGATGACAACTGTGGAGGGTGTTCTGTTTTTGCAGGTGATTTTTGTTTCAGCGCCGAATATCTTGTGACAGGATCACCCTGATTTACTCATTGCTGAGATGGGTCTGGACTTGTTTTATGATCCATTGTTTTTGATGATCCATTGTTTTATCATCCATTGTTTTATGATCCATTGTTTTATGATCCATTGCTTTATGATACGGTTCCGGGTGACTTTTACTGTAATACCGAAGTGTAGTTTCATGTCGGTTTTCTCTTCTTGGTTGATCTTTCAGATTGATGCGGCGGTTTTGTTCGTCTTATTGACGGAATCCACTATTCCATCCGTAGTTGGGCGATGTTGTGTCTTCCCAGCTCGTGCTCCAGTAGGATCGATCTTATCTGTTGGCAACGCTGACAGTTTTGATTCTCCAACGCTTGTTTGTTTCAGCAGGATTTTTCCGGATAAATTCTCTCTAGGGACCTCCTCCTGTGATTGCGGTCTTTGGCTAGCTGTTTGGCTGCTGCTTATTGGTGCTTTGATTGGCTTCTCCTTTGCTGCTGGCTTCAGCCATGATCTCTGGTCTCAGTTTGTTGTAGTCGGGAACTGCTTCAGCTGGTGTAGTGTTGGACTGCTCTGTGACGTCAGAGTATCAGCAGTCATACTGGTCTTCCTCGCCTCTGCTTTCCTCTTCCCGGCTTCACAGATTGTGTGTCGCTGTGCTGCGGTTTTAGTGCGAGCCATCCTCTGCACTGTCAGTTGATGATGTACTAGATGGAGCGCCGAGTCGTCTTGCTGACGTGTACATTCCTTGTGTATATCTCTGTCACAGAAATTAGAATGCATACGAAAGTCGTGAGTTCGTTTCCGGTACCTATTATTCAGTGTGAGGAGAACATTAAAGCTGCGGAGTTCGTGCTCTGTGAGACGCTTTCGGCAGGTCTTTCTAACCTAAAAGACAGAGCCATATGGAATAGAACACGGTGCAGTGATATCGAGCCTCTTATCTGTAACCCCATTCTAAAAAAAAAAAATCTATTGGGCTAGCAACCAGTTCGCACGTAGGCCTGTGAAAGGGAACCAGCTTTAACACTGTCTGGGCTCTCTTGTTTTCGGAGGGGCTGTGCACGTCAATCAGTAACTGTGAATTTAAATCTCATGTTCCTCCTGTGACCTCTGGTCTTCCCCGGAATGCGATTGCATGCCCTGAGGGAACTGAAACATTGCTCCCAAAGTTTTACATCGATTTATATCTATTCTGAGTCTACTCTGACACCTGTTAATGCCAGTTCAGAGGATTTAAAAAAAATAAATAGTATATGCCGAAACCCGGAAGGCCTGCAGGTAGCAGGTTTGTAGGTCGCGCAAGACAATTAAATCAGCAATGAATGGCACCCGGATCCTATTGTGTTGAATCATCAAATACCCAGCCCTTTTTTTACTGAATGCGCACTAGGGGGGGATAACAGCGAGCACCGGCTGCTGAAGGATTCAGATATCATCAAGTGGCACGATGTAAGGCATAGACGGTCACGATTCCCCACTAAAATCGATTGTATTTGCTTCAGGTTCCACCGTTAAGTCTTCGTCGCTAATCTGAATCCTGTAAAACAAATTTGTTGCTAGCCCTTGTTATCTTTATCTTACACTATCAATATTTTTGGTTGTCATACATGCATTCTCAATCTGATAAGTCCGCGGAATGTGCACTAAATGTATGTCTGTCCCATCCATCCATCCATCCATCCATCCATCCATCCATCCATCCATCATCCATCCACCCCTTTCCCCTTTCCCCCTTCCTCTCTCTCTCACTCACTCTCTCTCTCTCATTCAGTCCGTCGGTGGATGTGGGTCGGTCGATCGTCCGTCGGTCCATCAGCTCGTCGTCGGGCTGTCGATCCTTTCGTCCGTTGGCAAGCTCGTTGTCTGTCTGTCTGTCTGTCTGTCTGTCCCGTTCCGTCTGCCGCATTCAACCACCATCCATCTCTGTCTTCCGTCCATCCACCCATCTACCCGTCTCGTCTGTGTATCTATCCTTCCACTCACCTTCCCCGTCCACCCATCTCTTTCTATCTGTGTATCCTCCGATCTCTGTCTATCCTTCCACCCACCCACTTACCCATTCACTCTGTATATGTATATCCTTCGTACCCCCAACACACATCCATGCACCCTCCATCTCTCCTATCCTCCGTCCGTCCCTCCACCCATTCACACATCCACCTACCCACCCTTCATCTCTGCTATAGAGAAAGAAAGCGAAGAAGAATCTCTATCTATCTGTCTAACCGTCCGTCCGTCAACCCACCCAATCTTTTCTGTCTATCCGTCCCTTTCCCTTCCAGACTACCCACCCAAACGTCTCTGTATATCCGTCCATCCACTGACCCACCCATCCATCCATCTATGTCATCCGTCCACCCACCCACCCATCCATCTATCTCTGTCTATCCCCCGTCCTTCTCCATCCCTCCACCCCCAGGCACATCCACCTAAAAAACATCCATCTCGTCTATCTTTCTATTCATCCGTCCACCCTCTCACCCAAACATCCACACACCATCTATATAAGTCCGTCCGTCCAACCACCCACCCACACACACACACACACTCCACCCACCCACCCCCTCTCTGTCTATCCACACGTTCACCACCCACCCAAAAAAACACACACACACCCCATATATATATATACACGTCCACCCATACATCCACCCTCCACCCCAATACCCATCCATCACTGTCTCTCCCTTTCCCTCCACCCCCCGACCCCCTCAGATGTCTATGTCTCCTCCGTCCGTCCACCCACCCACCCACTCAGATGTCTATGTCTATCCGTCCGTCCACCCACCCACCCACTCAGATGTCTATGTCTATCCGTCCGTCCACCCACCCACCCACTCAGATGTCTATGTCTATCCGTCCGTCCACCCACCCACCCACTCAGATGTCTATGTCTATCCGTCCGTCCACCCACCCACCCACTCAGATGTCTATGTCTCTCCGTCCGTCCACCCACCCACCCCCTCAGATGTCTATGTCTATCCGTCCGTCCACCCACCCACCCACTCAGATGTCTATGTCTATCCGTCCGTCCACCCACCCACCCACTCAGATGTCTATGTCTCTCCGTCCGTCCACCCACCCACCCACTCAGATGTCTATGTCTCTCCGTCCGTCCACCCACCGACCCACTCAGTGTCTATGTCTATCCGTCCGTCCACCCACCCACTCAGATGTCTATGTCTATCCGTCCGTCCACCCACCCACCCACTCAGATGTCTATGTCTCTCCGTCCGTCCCCCCCACCCAAACCCCCTCAGATGTCTATGTCTATCCGTCCGTCCACCCACCCACTCAGATGTCTATGTCTATCCGTCCGTCCACCCACCGACCCACTCAGATGTCTATGTCTCTCCGTCCGTCCACCCACCGACCCCTCAGATGTCTATGTCTATCCGTCCGTCCACCCCCCCCCACTCAGATGTCTATGTCTATCCGTCCGTCCACCCACCCACCCACTCAGATGTCTATGTCTATCCGTCCGTCCACCCCCGACCCACTCAGATGTCTAGGGCTATCCTTTCCCTCCACCCACCGACCCACTCAGATGTCTATGTCTATCCGTCCGTCCACCCACCCACTCAGATGTCTATGTCTATCCGCCCGTCCACCCACTCAGATGTCTATGTCTATCCGTCCGTCCACCCACCCACTCAGATGTCTATGTCTATCCGCCCGTCCACCCACCCACCCACTCAGATGTCTATGTCTATCCGTCCGTCCACCCACCGACCCACCTACCCCCCCCAGTTATCTCTGTCTATCCGCTCTCCCACCACCCACCCAAACATTCATTTGTCTATCCGTCCACCCACCCTCCACCCACCATCCACTCACCCTCCACACATAATACCCACACTCCACCCACACACCCACCCACCCTGTACCCACACACCCATTTCTGTCTAACTGCCCATCCACCACTAACCCTCTCAAATTTCTTTGTCTATCTGTATATCCACCCCTCCATCCACCCACCCACTCAAGGTTCTGTGTTTTTCCGTCCGACCACCACCCACACACATATCCATCCACTCACCCATTTATGTCTGTGTATTCGACTCTCCAATCCATCTACCCTCTATCTCTGCCATCTGTCTATCCATCCTTGTAGAAACAACCAAGCCATCTATATATCCACCCAACTCTGTCTATCTGACTATCCTCCGTCTACCCACTCACATCCATCTCTGCCTATCTGTACACCCGTCCGTCCAACCACACACCCATCTACCCATCCATCGCTATCTATTTATCCGTCCGTCCAAAACCCCCCATCCCTGTCTGTCTACGCCTGTGCAAACCTGGTTGGATACTATCAGCACTCCCCAAACCCCCACCTACAAGTAAACACAGCAGCGCAGACAGTCTAGGAATCTTGCCATGGAAGACTCCATCTTTATGATTAGAAGACACGTCCTCTATACACGTCTCAGCCAGCAGAGTGTATAGAGTAGAAACCGAAAGTACAAGGTCATTGCCCTCTGTGGACAACAACCACCTTCACATTAATATCCGTAGATCACCATGGCCGAGTGGATAAGAGGGCTGCTTGTTAAACATCCGGTGTGCTGATGCTGAGGTAGCGGGTTAAATACTAACACCGGTCAGTTGGACTGAAATGTTGACTTTTCATCCTTGCCTTGAGGACGTAAATTACGAGTACTTATGAGGCTGGTATGGGTTCGCCTGATAGCGAGGAAGACTGGAAAAAGGGAACAATAATCCCTCGCAAACATCAGTTTTTGCTACTCACAGTAGCGTGTATGCACTACGCTTGAGTTGAAGGCCAGCCAGCGCAAACAAAAAAGACAAAAAAAATACAAAAAACCCATTAATAGTCTATTTGTGACTGACTCGTTCTCTGCAGTATTACGAGGGGAAGTTATAAGTAAGTCACAAATGTCTGCAGAAAAAAAAACTAAGTGTGATAACAACTTGAAACCTGTATATTTTTTTTTTATACATACATTGTCTCTTTATTCTCAACATAATTTCCACCAACATTGATGCACTTGCCGGCTCCATGGCCGAGGAGTTAGCAGCTTTCTCCGCTAACCCCGAATACTCTCGTCACGTGACGCGACGAGAATTAGCAGTGGTTCGAATCGCAAAAGTGACTTAGAGAGTATGGAGCCGGTCGCTCAGAAAGTCGTGGCGTGCTGATGAGCGTAATCTAGCCTAGGAATCAACATACAGCTGAAAGATGCTGGTGTTGACCGCAATATCCTGAAACGCGAAAAAATTGATGCACTTATCTCATCGTTTTATTAGTCCACCCAAAAAGGAGGCATAACACTGCGTGCTCTGTTTTCTAAACCACGTTTTCACTTCACAATCAACTTCGGCGCCATTCGTGAAATGTCTCCCCGCCAAGATGGGGTTTCAGTGAACCAAACAGGTGGAAATCGCTAAGTGCTAAGTCCACTGAAAACCCACCTTGGCGGGAGACATTTCGCGAATGCGCGAAGTTGAATGTGAAATAAAAACGTGGGTTAGAAAACAGAGCACGCAGTTCTATGCAGCCGTTTTTGGGGGGACTAATAAAACGTTGGATAAGTGCATCAATGTTGGTGGACATTATGTTGAGAAATAAGATACATGTATGTATAAAATAAACTGGTGTAAAGTTGTTTATCATATTTAGTTGTTTTTTTTTTCCCTACATCCATTTGTGACCTACTTACTGACTTCCCCTCGTAATATGACCCGGGGATGGACCCTAATATAAATTTCTCTTCTGAGGCTGAACTATGTAGGAGTAAGGGTATAATTGAATTCCAACCTCAAGTTCATGTGACATATCCTCCCCTTCATATGCCATTACTCACTTAAGTGCTAGCATCAACGTCGACACTGAACAGATCATGTACGTACTTATCAATGCAAGGTCCACATTTGAGGATAGACTCTATGAAGATAACGTAGCTTTTATTATGCTTGGCCGTTGTAAATAGTACCAGTTGTGGTTGGCTGCCTCTCGATTATGAATGTTTTTTTTTATGCTTCTTTTTATCTTGTCATTATTTCATATTATGTGTCCCGATTATGCATTTAAGTTCTGCAGATTAAGGCATTGTAATTTTTATATCCTGCAGAATTTGCACAAATTTAACCTGTACAGGCCCCCATAGCTCAGTTGTTCGCATGTTTTTCCTATCAGCCCGATGTCGTGTGTTCGGTTCCTTTGGCAGATATTTTTTGTTCGCCTGACCTTAGCTGTTAGACAACTCTGTCTGAAATAAGTACGCAAGTGAAGGCAGTTAGTGTGTCACTGGCCCCTCAGCCACTCAGTTGGTGTGTCACTGGCACCATCGCCACTCATTTGGGTGTGTCACGGGCACCAAAACCAAATCAGTTGGTGTGTCACTGGCACCATCACCCACTCATTTTGGTGTTTCACTGGCACCATCACTCTCTCAGTTGGTGTGTTACTGGCACCACACTCACTCATTGGTGTGCACTGACACCATCACCCCCTCAGTTGGTGTGTCACTGGCACCATCACCCACTCAGTTGGGTGTCCCCTGGCACAATCCCCCACTCAGTTGGTGGTCATGACCCATCACCCACTCAGTTGGTGTGTCACTGACACCATCACCCACTCAGTTGGTGTGTCACTGACACCATCCCCCACTCAGTTGGTGGGGTCACTGACCCCCTCACCCACTCGTTGGTGTGTCACTGACACCATCACCCACTCAGTTGGTGTGTCACTGGCACCATCACCCACTCAGTTGGTGTGTCACTGGCACCATCCCCACTCAGTTGGTGTGTCACTGGCACCATCACTCTCTCAGCTGGTGTGTTACTGGCACCATCACTCACATCAGTTGGTGTGTCACTGACACCATCACCCCTCATTTTGGTGTGTCACTGCACCATTACCCACTCAGTTGGGGGGTGACACTGGCACCATCACTCTCTCAGGTGGTGTTTTTACTAGCACCATCACCCTCTCAGTTGGGTGTCACTGGCACCATCACCCACTCAGTTGGTGTGTCACTGACCCATCACCCACTCAGTTGGTGGTCACTGACACTATCACCCACTCAGTTGGTGTGTCACTGGCACCATTACCCACTCAGTTGGTGTGACACTGGCACCATCACTCTCTCAGTTGGTGTTCACTGGCACATCACCCTCTCAGTTGGTGTGTCAATGACACCATCACTCACTCAGTTGGTGTGTCACTGACACCATCACCCCTCAGTGCCATTTTGGTAAACATCGGGACTAGCATCCTATACCTACAGAAGCCCCATGACGTGACAAGGTGGTTTACACCACTGGTATTGTTTTTGGTGCTACAGACATTGTCACCCTTACAATTAACCTGAAGATTCTAACTTTGGGCATTGTTGAGAACGTCAACTGCTGACGTTTAGCTTTTATCTCACGACTATATGTATGTGAAAACATGGAAAAAATAAGAAAAACAGGTGAACTGGTCACTTTCAGCATTATGTCTATAAATTTCCCCAAAATCTTGTAAACGTAGGGAAGTACCCGCCATTGATGTATTTTTATGAAATGTAAAAAATTTTTTTTGAATGTTTCACTGTCACAGCACGATGTAGGTGGAAATTAGTAAGGAAGATAAATAATAGTCTATGAAACTAGGGAAAACCTATCACAGCAAGGTTAGATGGAAAGTAGACACGGAAAGCTAAAAATACAGTCTATAAAACTGAAAACAGATAACAAAGTTAATATAGCAACGTTTTTGTAACTATTGCTATATATCTGTAAAGGGATGGGAAATTATGCAGGCTAGGGCAGAGCGGGGTGCGGGGATGCCGGTGAGTACACGGAGAACCTGCAGATTGACAACACTTATGTGGTATTACTGCTACACAATGAATGTGTAAGCTCCGGATGCGAATAATCTGTTTGATTGTGAATAATTTGAGCGGTTTAAAAAAAAAAGGTTAGTTGCATTGCATATCCTTTCCCGTTTGTTTCAGTCAACCCCAGCATTTTTAGCTGTTGTGATCTCTGCAAGTTTACGTTCAGTCGTTTGTCTTGGCTTTCTGAACGCCCGGGCACCCATACCATTTCGTATACAAAACAACGAAACAGCGTCTTCTGCAAATCGCGCGCAATTGTTTTCGAACGGGGCTATGCGGGATCAGGGTCTGAGCTCGTAACCCTATCACCACTGACCCGGCTAACTTGAGAGGTAAGATATTAAAAATAATGTACTCTACGGTGACATTAGGTCTTGTTACTACTCTATAAGTGATAAAAAGTTAGTTGTATGTTCTTTGCAGGACGTCGCAATCAGGTTCTCATTGTTTGACTGTTTATAAATTACTAAGCAAGTTTACGTTCAGCACTTTTTTCATTTCCTTCTGAACGCCCAAAAGCTTGTGCCATTGTTAAACATCAATACTGGGCCATCTGATTCTAATCGCAGTTGTTTTCTAACTCGGTATGGGGACTGCAAAAAAAAATTTTATCCCCCTTCGCCACAGATTTCCTTTTACTTTGTACATAGACATTGGCCAGTTTTGAAAAAGACAGAAAACCACGACAGCAATTAATTACAACTGGGTGGATTACATACACTCACGTAGTGGACCAAATGAATGGCTGCACAACGCATACCTGACGTAACATACAAGAATTTGCGGCTCGTTAGGAATAATGTCAGGCAATTATTATGAAGGGGAGAGGGACCCAGAGATGGGCGGAAACTACTGAAGGGGAGAGAGACAGAGAAAATGATGATATTGGGGGGGGGGGGATATATATGTATCTCCCCCCTTTATCTTAGGGCAACATCTGTATGTAATATATCCACAGTCTCAATGATTTGTTCGTTGGCTTATTTGCACACAATTTTTTCATTAGATAGGGTTTTACTTTCTCTGTCGCTCGCTCCTCACTCTGTCCCTGCCTTTTCATCTCTCCCCCCCTTTTCCCCTCTCTCCCTCTCTCTTCCTTCCTCTCCCCTCTCTCTCCCCCGTCCCCCTCTTTCTCCTTCTTTTCTCTTGTCCTCCTCTCTCATCCTCTCTGATTCTCTTCTTCTCTATCCTTTTCGTTCTCTCCCCCCCTCTCTCTCTCCCCCTCTCTCTCCACCTCTCCTCACTCTCTCCCCCCCCTTCTCTCTCTCTCTCTCTCTTGTCCCATTTTTTTTTTGAATTCCCCCTATTCTCTATCTCTCTCCTCTCTCCCTCTTTCTCTCTCTTCCTTTCCCTTTTTTCCTCTCCTCCCCTTCTCTCCCTTTTCTTCTCTCTATTTCGCTCTCCCCCCTTTCTTTCGCTCTCTCCCCCCTCTCTCTCTTTTTTCCTTCCTTCTTCCCCCCCCTTTCTCTCTCTCCTCCCCTCCTCTCTCCTCCCCTATCTCTCTCTCTCTCTCTCTCTCTCTCTCTCTCTCTCTGCACCCTGGAAGTTGTTCCTTTAAGGGCATGTTGTATACATACCGCAAGCCCCAAGTCCCTTAGTTCACCTCCCCATCTTGCGGCAGTTCCAGCACATATATTGCTAAAGGCATCTAAAGTGTTAGGCCTTCACACATTCTATACAACCGCATAAAGGGGTTGGGTGGTCATTTTCCCCTTTTCCTGGCCTTTCCTCTTCAGACAATTCTGAACCTCGCCCCGGGACGCACCGGGGCGGCCCGTATTAAAAGAAAACAAGCCTGCAACTGCTAGGAATACAACTGTTTTAAACATTGTAATGTTAGGCATGCTGTAAATGGTGTTGATCTCATTTTTGCCTACAGCTTTACTTCAATTCAACCCGTAATTTCTCTTTGAATGTCGTGCATTTATGATTGTACGAGCGGAAGTCGCTAAGTAACAGCAATGCTACGAATAACTTTGTTATAATAGTGCGAACTAGAAAAATTTGTGTGTTTTTTCTCAATTTGCTTGGCAACACACTCGGTCCACCTGTCAGTTTTTTTGTTTATGCCCCTTTTAGTGAACATATTATGTGTGGTGTTTATAAACCACCACCATCGTTTTATCTGAAGACCTCTGACCCTGTTAATGTTTTTTTCAAGAGTCCCCAACAAGTGAAGGTCCGATAGCACCAAGTGTGGACTGTATGCTAGGGGTCTAAGACCTCACATTTCAGAGAAAAGCCGTGTATCCGCGGTATGCTATTCTCAAGACCCCTTTCAGAGAATGCCGGTATCGCGGGCAAGCTAAATCACTTTCAGAGAAGGTGTATCCCGGGCTAAAGTTTAAAATACATTTCGGAATCCCTGTTCCCTGTATGTGCAGGTGTGAGGCCCGCTTTTCGTGCACAAAAAATCCCGAAAAGCCCCCCGCTTAATTCCGATCTTCTTGTTCACGGCCCCCCTTCCCCAGCTACCCCCCCCCCTGTAAAGCACCAATATAGCCCCCCCCCCCCCCCCCCCCCCCGCCAAAAAAAAAAAAAAATAAAAAATTTATCAAAATTTCCCCAGCGGATTCCTAATCCTGATTGTTTCTTAACCCTAGACCATGGTTCTCACGGTGGGGAATTCCCCCCCCCCCCGGGGGGGAAATTTTTGGGTTTCGGGGGGGGGGGGGGGAATTAAGATTGTTTCAAGTCGCGTTAATACAAGGACCGATTGCTTGATAAATTTTTTTTTTCCCTTCATACTTACGTTCTGTACTTTTCACCCTTCTAGAATTCATTTGAAGGGTAAGTAGACCCCCAAATCACGTTTTATGTGGACGTCTAGACTTGTTTTTAGTATGTGCTATTAAATTTAGCTTCCATTATTCGTACACTGTGTAGGTGTGGGCGGGGGGTTTTTAGGTAGGAAATACGAAAGGGGGGGAAAGGGCGTTCTGAAAATATGGTGAAGGGGGGGACGGGCCAAAAAAGGGTTTAGAACCCCGCCCTAGACAATGGATGTTTCCACATAATCGACTGCCATTTTCTCTCTGCTTCTCAATGATGCACCCAGTACGCGTCCCTTTTTCAGTTTGGTGGATGTGGATGTAAAAAAAAAAGAAATGAGGAGGGAATCCCCAAATTTCCCAATAGCCAACTGTTTAGAGAAACTTGAAAAAGGCTCGTTAAGACTCCCTAGGGGGGGAGGGTGATCAATAGTTGAAGTTTCTTCACAGGGGGCCATTGGAGCCCCGGAGTTCACAGTACTCCATAAGGGAAATTTTCCCCGGGGAAAATCTGAGATACTTGTATTTATCCGGCCACACTTGGCTCCCCTCGTATGTTGTAACTAATATATTCAATTAATATTACACAACACCAAGTAAAACACAAACACCAATGAACCATCAAAACACTATAATGAGATAATATAGTGGTGTCTCCTGTGTTGTGTGTGTGTTAGCGTGGTATATGATGTCAGATACACACCTTAGAACAATACCATCAAAGAGGTAGTAAACAAATTATCAGCACATTGAAGGAATTGAAGTTCCAAACCTAAATAATGTTTCGGTAACCGTGTTTTATTCTTAATGGCACTAAAACCAAAATTTTGTCACATTCACCACATAGCTATATATTGTCCGAATGTCCCCTTAAGGCTACGCTACATGCTCCTGAGGCATCCCCCGAAACTTTTTAAAAAAAAAAAGGGGTCCATTGTAAACATCAATACTGGGCCATCTGATTCTAATGGCGCAGTTGTTTTCTAACTCGGTATGGGGACTGCAAAAAAAGAGTTTGCTATCCCCTTCGCCACAGATTCCTTATACTTTGTACATAGACATTGGCCAGTTTATGAACAAGACAGAAAACCACGACAGCAATTAATTACAACTGGGTGGAGTTACATACACTCACGTAGTGGACACAAATGAATGGCTGCACAACGCATACCTGACGTAACATACAAGAATTTGCGGCTCGTTAGGAAATAATGTCAGGCAATTATTATGAAGGGGAGAGGGACCGAGAGATGGGCGGAAACTACTGAAGGGGAGAGAGACAGAGATATGATGACTATTGGGGGGGGGGGGGATATATATGTATCTCCCCCTTCATCTTAGGGCAACATCTGTATGTAATATATCCACAGTCTCAATGATTTGTTCGTTTGGCTTATTGCACACAATGTTTTTCATTAGATAGGGTTTTACTTTCTCTGTCGCTCGCTCTCTCACTCTGTCCCTCGCTCTCTCATCTCTTCTCCTTATCTCTCTCTCCCTCTCTCTGTCATTCTCTCTCCCTCTCTCTCCCCCTGTCTCCCTCTTTCTCCTCTCTTTCTCTCTGTCGCTCGCTCTCTCATCCTCTCTGATTCTCTTCTTCTCTATCTCTCGTTCTCTCCCCCTCTCTCTCTCCCCCTCTCTCTCTCCCCATCTCTCTCACTCTCTCCCCCCCTATCTCTCTCTCTCTCTCTCTCTGTCCCATCTCTTTTTTCGAATTCCCCCTTCTACTCTCCATCTCTCTCGCTCTCTCCCTCTTTCTCTCTCTGTCGCATGTCTCTCTCACTCTCTCTCCCTCTTTCTCTCCCTCTCTTCTCTCTATATCGCTCTCCCCCCTTTCTTTCGCTCTCTCCCTCTCTCTCTCTCTCTCCTTCGCTATCTCTCTTTCTCTCTCTCTCGCTCCCTCTCCTCTCTCATCTCTATCTCTCTCTCTCTCTCTCTCTCTCTCTCTCTCTCTCTGCACCCTGGAAGTTGTTCCTTTAAGGACATGTTGTATACATACCGCAAGCCCACAAGTCCCTTAGTTCACCTCCCTATCTTGCGGCAGTTCCAGCACATATATTGCTAAAGGCATCTAAAGTGTTAGGCCTTCACACATTCTATACAACCGCATAAAGGGGTTGGGTGGTCATTTCCCTTTCCATGGCCTTTCCTCTTCAGACAATTCTGAACCTCGCCCGGCACGCACCTGGGTCGGCCCGTATTAAAAGAAAACAAGCCTGCAACTGCTAGGAATACAAACCGGGTTTTAAACATTGTAATGTTAGGCTTTGTGTAAATGGTGTTGTTTCCTCATTGTTTCCCTACAGCTTTACTTCAATTCAACCGCGTATTTTTCTCTTTGAATGTCGTGCATTTATGTTTGTACGAGCGGAAGTCGTAAGTAACAGCAATGCTACGAATAACTTTGTTATAATAGTGCGAACTAAAAATTTGTGTTTTTTTCTCAATTTGTTTGGCAACACACTCGGTCCACCTGTCAGTTTTTGTGATGCCTTCTAGTGAACATATTATGTGGGGTGTTTTTAAAAAAACCACCACCATCGTTTTCATCTGAAAAACCTCTGACCCTGTTAATGTTTTTCAAGAGTCCAAACAAGTGAAGGTCCGATAGCACCAAGTGTGGACTGTATGCTGGGAGTCAAAAAGACCTCACATTTCAGAAATGCCGTGTATCCGCGGTATGCAAATTCTCAAGACCTCACATTTCAGAGAATGCCGGTTCCGCGGTATGCAGATGTCTCAAGACCTCACATTTCAGAGAATGCCGTGTATCCCGGTATGCTAGATGTCTCAAACCTCACATTTCAGAGAATGCCGTGTATCCGCTGTATGTGCAGCCGTGTGAGTGCCAGCTTTGGGCGTGCAGCAAAATTAATTTTCGAGAGAATTTCCCCGGCGCTTCGACAGTATCGCGATCTTCTTGTTCACTAGTATGTCAGTGTCGATTCAACAGTCATATTTCAACCACCCCTGTAAATGCACCAATATAGCCCCCCCCCCCCCCCCCCCCCCCCCCCCCGCCAAAAAAAAATAAAATAAAATAAAAAATTCATCAATATTTCCCCAGCGGATTCCTAATCCTGATTGTTTTCTTAACCCTAGACCAGTGGTTCTCAACTGGTGGGGGAATTCCCCCCCCCCAAGGGGGGAATTTTAGGGTTTCGGGGGGGGGGGGGGGGAATTAAGATTGTTTCAAGATCGCGTTAATACAAGGACCGATTGCTTGATATTGTTTTTCCCTTCATACTGTACTGTTCTGTACGTCTCACCCTTCTAGAATTCATTTGATAGGGTAAGTAGACCACAAATCACGTTTTATGTGGACGTCTAGACTTGTTTTAGTATGTGCTATTAAATTTAGCTTCCATTATTACGTACACTGTGTAGGTGTGGGCGGGATTTTTAGGTAGGAAATACGAAAGGGGGGAAGGACGTTCTGAAAATATGGTGAAGGGGGGCACGGGCCAAAAAAGGTTGAGAACCGCCGCCCTAGACAATGGATGTTTCCACATAATCGACTGCCATTTTCTCTCTGCTTCTCAATGATGCACCGAGTACGCGTCTCCTTTTACAGTTTGGTGGATGTGGCATGTAAAAAAAAAAAGAAATGAGGAGGGAATCCCCAAATTCTAATAGCCAACTGTTTAGAGAAACTTGAAAATGGCTCGTTAAGACTCCCTAGGGGTGGAGGGTGATCAATAGTTGAAGTTTCTTCACAGAGGGCCATTGGAGCCCCGGAAGTTCACAGTACTCCGATAAGGGAAATTTTCCCCGGGAAATCTGAGATACTTGTATTTATCCGGCCACACCTGGCTCCACTCGTATGTTGTAACTACTATATTCTAATTAATATTACACAACACCAAGTAAAACAACAAACACCAAGTGAACCATCAAAACACTATAATGAGATAATATAGTGGTGTGCTCCTGTGTTGTGTGTGTGTTAGCGTGGTATATGATGTCAGATACACACATTAGAACAATACCATCAATGAGTTAGTAAACAAATCATCAGCACAGTTAAGGAATTAAAGTTCCAAACTCTAACTAATGTTCCGGTACACCGTGTTTGATTCATTAATGGCACTAAACCAAATGTGTGTCACAGTTCACCACATAGCATATATATTGTTCAGAATGTCCCCTTAAGGCTACGCTACATGTTCCTGAGGCATCCCGAACTATACAAAAGTAATGTTCTTGAACTCTTGCGTTTAAAGATGTAAGTACTCTCGGGTAGGTCCTACGTGGGTTGAAAATAAAGGGGGTAGCTAGTCCTCTCTTAGTCCCGGACAACACAGACGATACTGACAAGTACTTAGCTGCTGATTCCTGGGCTGCAGGGTTGTGGCATAGGAGAAGCAGTTGAGGTAAAATGATGCTGTTCCTCCAGAATGATCCACCTGTCAGCATACAGGTCTCTGCCCCGTTTATGCAATCAACATAACCACCACCCTTGAGAAATATGGACCAAAACCATATAGCTATCTCACCTAAGAGCTGGGTTAGGGGAAAAATATAAGCGAAGGGAGAAGGGATCATTTTCTGAGCTCAGGTTAGTCCAGCCTGGCCATCGTGTGTGCCTGATGTTATTCTATAAATATCAGTTGGAGGTGTTCACCTCACCTACTGGCACGACATGTCCTCTTCATTCAGGCGTTCTGCAGGCTAGTCCTTCTCTTGTCAGTAGAACGATATGAGCCCACTGCCTGGTCAATTCTTTCCTTCTTCCGGGAAAATACCCGCCTACCCCTTTCTCATATGTAATTCCCATATACATCAATACACATCTAAAATCATACAGTGTAGGTTTTAGAAAATTATCATTCACAAATAAAACATTTGAATTATTTTGACACAAAATCATCTAGAGTCAGAACACGCAATACACTTTAGAACATAATTTCCCAGACAAAGAATATAATGACTATCTCTGTAAAAGGATCATGGTAGTTTTGTTATAAAGTATAGATCGTACCTGGAGACTCTGAGAAATAGTGAATGAGAAAGTGTATCACTCATCAAATACATGAACTAACGCATCAAAAGATTCATTAAGAATTCTTCATGCCGAAGAATAGCTTGTTTATTCTTCTGAATAGTTTCTCTAAGTCAAGTCTTCCCGACTGTCCTTTCCATTTGAATACCATTGTCTATCTTTGTCCACCATTGTCTATCGATATCCACCATTGTCTATGGTGCGTTCTATATTCGTTACATGAAGACGGGCATGAGACATATGATATGTCACAGTTGAGAACAGTATCCCCTTCTCCAGCAAGACGGCCCACATGCTCCAGACAAATCATCTGCCGTGCAAGTTTGTGATCATCGGAAAGCTGTCTTGGGACTCATCTGCTACACACTTTCCTATAGCCGAAGTCATCATGGACAATTGTATACGCATCCCGCGGCGGCTGACGTTGAAATTAACGGCTAGTTCTTCAATAGTGAGTCGCTTGTTGCCACAGACTGGCTGTTCGTCAATCAAATTCTGGCATTAAAAGAGCTCACAGACAACATTCTGTGAATAAACACAGATAAAAACATGTTGATACAAACAGATAACATTGTATAAATTATCCAGTAACTCCATAATTTAATATGCCCGGAACATTTTGTTCCTACCGGACAACGAACCATGGTTTCGGTATGAATCCAACTGTAACAGACTAGACACAGTCGACGCATCTACTTAACCTCATAGTGATATGTACATTTCGGAACTAAAGCGCCTTGCTTAAGACCGCCTACCGAATGAAAAGTCCACCACATATCAACATACGGATGATCAGATGTGGAATTAGTGCCGGGGATTACTTGCCTCTGTTTCACCCAGTCAGAATTGGTAGGATCTCACTTACTGAATTCCTTTTAAACAGACTAAACTGAGCCTTTTTTTCGAACTGCTCGATGTTCTCAATGTCTGACTGCTTCAAAAACTTAGCAAAAGGAGAAGGTATAGTAGATATCACCTTGTCCATAGCTATTAGGTTTTTTAATCTATCAAAGTCTTTACCTATGTTAGCTACTTTAAGCCACCTGTTTAGTACACTCTGCACATTTGAAACATAATCTATAAAAGTTTCACTAGGTTTAGGTTTTAAATTTGAGAACTGAACCTGATAACCAGGGGCATCAAGTAAAAAGTGCTGCATAATCCTATCATGGATGTATTGATAGCTAGATCTAAGCTCAATAGGGATAGATTCTATTACTTTAAGGGGCTCACCACTTAGATTCTTCATGTAAATAGGAGCCCACATATCTAAAGGAACTTGGTGATATTTAAATTGATACTCTACATTCTCTGTCCAAGCTGATATGGAATCATCTTTACAGTATGGTTTGATAATATTTTTGTATTTGTTGAACTTATTTTCTTCTTGTTGACTTCTTAATTTAGTGGCAGAGATCTCTGCGTGTGAGTCTACATCCATATCTTTCATCTTCAATTGTGTCTCTGATTCCACTTGAATTTGTTTTTCCTTAATATCTATCTCTTTTTGCTTTAGTTCTCTTTCTTGTTCTAGTTGCCTTTGCTTTTGTTTTAATTCTTTCTCTTGATCTAATTGCTTTTGTTTCATCTCCTTATCATGTTCTAACTGTTGTTGTTTAATTGTCTTATCATGTTCTAACTGTTGTTGTTTAATTGTCTTATCATCTTCTAGCTGTTTTTGTTTTGTTATCTCAGCTAGTTGTGCCATATCTTTTTGATGCTGTCTTTCTTGTTCTCTTTCTCGTGCGCGTTCGTCTCTTTCTGCATTCTCTTTTCTTATACGTTCAGCTGTCTCAGCATCTTTTGCTTCTTTAAATTTCTGATCAGCATATTGTTGTAGCTCTTTACCTGTGTATTGTAGCTCTTTACCATCTTTTATAAAGTCACTTAAAGTCGCCATGTTATTTGGTACTTGGCTAGCGTTTACCTACACTGATTTGTTTATTCAAATATTTATCTCTGATGTTCTATATTTGTTCCTCGTTGAGGACTCTCAATTGTATTTTTAGTTTCTATGCTGAACAAAATTTCTATGTTGGAAAATCAGAGCACAAAAATTATGATAGTGTCTCACAAGCTGAAAAAGAGATGCACTATTAATCACAATGCATGCCAAAAATATAGGTATACTCAACTTAATGTTCCCGAGAATCAGGGAACGTAAGCTCCGTTGACACTGGTCACCTTGTTTGGTACCTTTTGGTGGAGACACGTTTCGTAAGTAGGACACTATATTTGGCACACCGGCGTAAGTACTCAGCTGTTGTTCGCCCTGTGATATGCAGGGCAGCAGTAAACACGCCTACTGCACGATATGATTTACTCGACAACTAAGGACAATGACTTAGACAATGACAGACTCACGAACAACTAGAATATGTATTAATTAAATTTAATGTCAATGTCCTGTCTTTGTTCTAACAGTAATTGCCTTTCGTTACTAACCTAGTTAATTTCTGTAAGCGTTGTGCAGCCAAGTCATCTGCTTGGCAAAAAATAGTTCCTTCGTGACGGTAAACAAAGAGAAAGTAGAACCAAAAATATGAATAACTGTTTTTAAATGAATAAAAATAACATAATAATGTTTAAATAAATAAATATATTCATTTAGTAATTCAAATAAATAAATAATAAACGATATACAGCACAGATTCAAGCGGGCAGCCGTTAAACGATCTTGTACACACTCGATTGCTTTATGCTAATGACGCAGACCAACTGTTTGTCAATCACTCCACGTCACAGCGTTATTTACAGCACAGTGCTATTTTTAGTTTCCAAAAATCGATATTGTCGGCTGGCGGTGTATCGCTCCGCCCTGAATCATGTTTGGTGCTTATTCAAGAATAAATTGGTAAATACATAAATAAATATAAGAAAACAAGATTATTAATACTTACAGTTTTGCAGAATACATGATTTCACTAAATAAACACAATTAAACACTATATTTCGTCACGATAGGCATATTTCTAGCCCGCAAATTGCACTCGTTTGCACAAATTACCGTCACTACAAAAATTAAACCCTAGTCCAGAGCCCGTGGATGAGTGGATTAGCTTGAACTTACGTTCAAGCTTCACTTCTGACACCACAATTACCCTTGCCTGTCAACAACTCAACTGACAGGCATCATCGGGTACTTCTGGCACACCATACAAGAAAACTTGCAAGTCGTGTGCGAGGAAATTAAATGGTACATTTATTGCCGTTGGCTCGCTACAAGCAGTGAACAGTCGCTATTGAAACACACAACATACAGCCACAGTATTATCTATCACGAGCTGCTACCCCTATGCTAACTTTCTACACAAATAAACACAAATACCCCTATCGCTACTCTAACGAGGTGAACACCACAAGTCCCGTCCGGCCGTCTGCCAATCTTTCATTCCTTCGTCACACACCACGGGGATTGACCTTCACCTTGGTGCGTGTTGCCTCACATGGCACGCTGATGGCAGACGTGGTACGTTGAGTGTATACTCAACTTCTCTGTGGCTACCACGAGGCGTGATGTTATCGTGATTAGAGTGCTAACTCTCTGAACACCGCCTGCGTGTCTCATGAGGGAATGGTCACCCAACTCTTATTACCTCATCTCCCATGCCCTTCCCTCGGGCACCGTATCCCCTCCTGGTCTCTTCATGATTGACTGCTCTTCCTGGCGAAGGGGATGCGGTCGAGTCTTTGACAGTGGGGTGTCTCCCAAGCCATATGAAATGGCTCACGGTATACTATTAATCGAGAAAAGAATACAGTTGATCCACGACTCTGGTGATCGTGTGATATGACGAAAAATGACCGAAAATTAACCTGTTAGTTTGTGATACGTGGGTCTGGAGAATTAACCTGGGATGTATACTTGGTGGGAGAAGTAACTTATAAGGTATATATAGTTAGTTGCACATCCTTTACGAACGTAGCAGTCAACCCCAGCATTGTTTGCCTGTTCGTGATTCCTGGGCAAGTTTACGTTCAGTAGTTTGCCATTGCTTTCTAAACGACCGGCACCCAAGTGTTTCGACCGCGGTATGCGGGATTACGAACTACGTACGTAACCCCTTCGATTAACTTGTGAGCTATACATGGGTCTGGACATTGAACTCTTGCTTAATGCCGGCTTTCTGGCGAAGAGCTATCGGTCGCAATTCACAATCTCACATACCGCTTTCGAAACACAGCTGTAGGTGATTTGGTCACAGACCGCCTTGCGTTGGCTTTTTGTATACAAAATTGTATGAGCGCCGGTCGTTCAGAAAGCAATGGCAAACTACTGAATATAAACATGCATATAAATCATAAACGGCCAACAAACAAAAAAAAACCGCTGGGGTTGACTGCGACGGCATGTAAAGGATATGCAACTAACTAACTTAATATATGGGTGAGAGGAAATTTACCCATTCCTTGTACATGTGTCGGGAGAATTGACCTGTGTTATACAAGGTTATTTTAACTTGGATAACTTTCGGACACTGGTGGCGTTGCATGATATGATTGGTTAGTAGGGGATGATTATATCTCAATGACGAGAAGAGAGGAATTAGAGGACATAGTGACGACTAGAAGACACCGTGACGAATTGAAGACACCGTGACGAATAGAAGACACCGTGACGTCTGGAAGACATTGTGACGACTGTAAGACACCGTGACTGCTGGAAATGTCGGCAAAAGAAAAGGCTGAGATACAAGAGGGAAATAATTATGGATGGCCTAAGTCGGGACAGGGAGGAGTGACATCAGCAGGGTTGATCCCGACCACCAGGGACCGAGTTCTGTGGAGAGGCGTAGGCACCTACGCCAGCTGGCAGGGCACATGATTTTATAATTATGTGTGTGTGTGTGTGTGTGTGTGTGTGTTTACGTGTGTGTGTGTGTGTGTGTGTGTGTGTGTGTTTGAAAACGTAACTTCATCATCATCATGTGCCATGCCTGTGAACTTTGGATCAACTCAGTGTTTAAGTCTCGATTATGCCCCGTGTCCAAGCCATCCAGAAATTTACTTCCCTACCATCCCCTTGCTCTTTTACCCTCAATCTTGCCAGCTGTCATCAAGTTCTCTAGTTTATTTCTTTTCATAATGGACCCCAATAGTTTGATTGGCTGCGTCTAATTTCTCTAATCAGTTTACGGGTTTCATTTGTTTCCTGCAGGACTTGCTCGTTGGTTTTTCTGTCCTTGGTATTCTGTGAATTTCCTAAGACAATACAACTTGGATTTGTTTGTAAAAATTATTCGAAGCATCATCATTACATGTGCCTTGCCGATAAAATGACTCGAAGCAGTTTTCTGCAATAGGCCTGTCGTGTGATAGCGCCACCACATTTTGTAGGCCAGGATGCACGGAGGAATAAGTGGCAAATCTTCTCCTCACTTTTGAAGGTGACCAGCCCAGACGTGGTACCCGCGTCCGACCGTGTTCTTGACATCAGCGCAGATCGCAGGCAACTACGCAAACGCGCCCGCTAACCAGTTACATAAATAAACACACAGCGTATTGTTTGGCACTTACAGAAGGAGAAGAGAGAAGTAGAGACTAGAGGACGTACTACACAAAATAATATTTGAAAGCTATAGTTACCGACCGGGAGTCGAACCTGTCACCTCCAAATGGCGACAGCGCCTCGCTACAGGAACAAGTGTACTTCGACGCATGACCAACTAGACACTCAAATAAACGTGTCCTCATTAGTCATATCTATCATAACCTAGGGGGGGGGGGGGGGCTGCGTGGTCTCGAGGTATGGTGTTCGTATCGAGTGCTGGAGGTCCCGGGTTCAAGCCCCGGCGAGGACCGGGATTTATTTCACGTGGACTTCTAGTAATAAAATTAACTTCCTTGGCAGTTGGAAATCGAAAAAAAGTAGCCTAACTGCGCAGCCCGGGCAACATTTCGAATAAAAAATATACCCAAAGTATTTCAGGATCCTCGCCGGTGCTACGGAGTTCGTGCACTGAGCTGAGTTTCTCCAGACTCAGGTTTGAGTTAGGAGAACGGAGCACTTATGGGTTACACCCGTGTGCCGTGATGTTGATCAATCGACTAAACTAACCCAACTAAACTAATCTATCATAACCAGTATCAAGTTAAATCACTATTGTAACATGGTATGCCCCATAAAGTCATGTCTGCCGCCGGAAACGACTGGGTTTACCCACTCCTGATAAGGTCTAACATCCTCTATAAATTGCGTTATTCAGTTCCTCTTAAAACAAAAAACAGCAACCCTGTTTTTTGATTATTTATCTAACCACTGTCATTCGTCGCCGTTGGAGTCTTATAGGAGTTATGTTGATGTTCAAGTTAGTTGCATATCCTTTACATGACGTCGCTGTCAACCCCAGCATTTGATTACTGTGATTTCTTGGCAAGTTTACGTTCAGTAGTTTGCCATTGCTTTCTGAACGACCGGCACTCATACCGGTATGAAACATCAACGAAAGACGGTCTGAGTCCAAATCGCCGGCAGCTGTGTTTCGAACGCAGTATGCGGGAATGCGAATTGCTTTCGTCACCGTTCGTCACAGTGTCGATCGATGTAGGCACCGCTTATTGCGACGCACAAACTTGATTCCTATTGATATCCTGAAGTTTTCAATTTCGATGGATTTATTTATATTTGATAGATAATCGTGTCGTTCTTTTATGCCGGTGCATATGTTCGTGTTAAATTGATATCGTGTCGTTTGTTATGATGGCGCATATATACTTGTGTTATATTGATATACTGCAGTTTGCAATTTGGATGCGTATTCTTGTATTAGATTGATAACCAGTGGTGTGACATTCACATGCATAGATGGATATTCAGGGGTAAGAGGATTCTCTTTTGATGTTGTTGTTGTAGTAACATCTTTTTGTGCGTGAGTTAATGACAAACATTTGTTTCCAAGGATTGAATTTCTTTAAAAAAAATTTTAAAAATAAAAAAAAAACAAAAAAACAAAAAAACAGCAACACATTGAAGGTCTTTGTAGGTGCCTCGGGGCGCATATGGCACACAGTGTTAGATGCACAATTTTATTGGCAAATTGGCACACATTGTGTGATGTTGAATTCCAGACAAGGTGATTCTCACTCGGACGATTACTCAGGCCAGAGTTGGGCTGAAAGCGTTTTGTCAAATTTGTTCCATAACGTCAATTCCCTGTTGTTAAAATTAAGACTCTTTATGTAATCATCATCGCGTGCCATGCCAGTTGGTTTAGGGGTTCTTGTCTCTCCACAGATCTGGGTATTTGGTGTTCTGGATCAACTCTGCTGATGATATTCCTCCATGCCACCATCTCAATCCATCCAGCATCATATCTATTGATGTGCCTCTGCTTCTTGTCCCGATAATCTATTCAGTCATCATGATGTTTTCAAATGCTTCTCTTCTCATCACATGACCAAAGAAAGCTCTTTGTCTCTATCTTATAGGTATATATAATGGTGTAGTTTCATTAGCCTCTTTTAGTAAATCATTGTTAGTTACTCTGACAGTCCAAGGTATTCGCAACATTCGTCTCTGGAACCACATCTCTGTTGCTTCTAAGATCTTCAAAATTTGTTCATTTACGTCCCTGGATTCACTGCCGTACAGCAAAACTGGTTTTGTATAGAACTTCAGCACTGTCCTTTTCACATTTAATGATAGTAACGTATTTCGTAAGACACTTTTCATTTTCTTTTTTCTTGGCCTATTCTGCTCTTAATCTCTGTTGTCCAGTTATGTTTCTAAATAAAAACAAAATACACCGATACAGTTATAACACCTTGGCGCCTTGCCGTCTCGACAGGCGATAGTTTGTTACATTGAGCTTCAAAAAGCATATTAATTACACGTCATGGCGGTAGCGAATGTGACTGATCAGACAAATTTGCGCTGTAAATGTTCTTCCTTGCTTAACTCCATTCTTGATTTCAAACTCTTTTGACTTTGTACCATCAAACTTGATTATACCTTTCACGCCTGTGTTGAACGATTCCACAAAGGACAGGAGCGTTGTTGGGCAGCCGATCTTCTTTAGCGACTTTGCCAGACCCTCATGAGAGACCAAACGTGAGATCGATGAAGAAACTAAATAGTGGTTGATTCTGTCAACTTGGGAGCGACAGGACACCCTGCATCGTGCTCAACAAATCACTTAGTTTACATGTACGAGAGCGAGTCAATAAGTAAGTCACACAGTTCTGTGGGATGGCAGGTAAATGTAGTTGGTGTTTTCTACAGATGTCATTAGGTGACAGCAGCATCGAACTTTATATTCCCGTTCGTCAGGTGGCGCTAGGCGTCTCATGCGCATGCGCAGCGCATAAACAAAATGGCGACTGTACTTACGGAGTGTACAACCAAAGAGCAACGTGGTGTTGCGTGTTTTTGTGGGTAAAAGGACTACCTGCAAAGGACATTCATAAGGAAATGCTTCCAGTTTATGCTGACAAATGTTTGACCCGTAAAGCGGTGCATAGCTGGGTATAAAACGTCTAGGACTGCTGACTAGAGGCGTGTTGCTTCTTCATGACAATGCCAGACCACATACGGCTCAATTAACTCAGGAGAAAATTAACCAACTAAAGTGGGAAGATCTGGAACATCCACCTTACTTAGCCCCTGGCCATTTCCAGCTTTTTGGTCCACTGAAAACCCACCTTGGCGGGAGACATTTCGCGAATGACGCCGAAATTGAATGTGAAGTGAAAACGTGGTTTATAAAACAGAGCACGCAGTTCTATGCAGCCGGTTTGAGAGGACTGATAAAACGATGGGATAAGTGCATCAATATTAGTGGAAATTATGTTGAGAAATAAAGGGACAATGTATATATAAAAGTAAACTGGTGTCAAGTTGTTATCATATTTAGTTATTTTGCTACACCCATTTGTGAGTTACTTATTGACTTCCCCGCGTATGAATTCATGTTTGCCACTCTAGTCAGTGGTGTCAAGTTAAGCTAGTTTGACATGTCAAGCCTGTGAGTATGAAAGACATTCTCCTATGCTCCCATGCTGCTCTATGAATGACGCTAGAATATGTATGAATATAGCTATGACTATTTTATTAATATTGCTATGAGGCTATGATTATTGCTATAAAGCTATGACTATTTATGATTATTGCTATGGAACGATGACTATTTATGTCTACTCATATTAAATTATGACTATTTATTCTACTGATATTAAATTATGACTATTTATGAATATTGCAACGAAGGTTTGACTATTTACATGAATATTGCTATGAAGATATGACTATTTATGAACGTTCCTGTGAGGTTGTGCATATGCATATTTATGAATATTGCTGTGACTATTGATTAATATTGCTATTTATTAATATTGCTATCCTTACCGAGGATTCGAACCCAGGTCTCTTTATACCTTAAACAGTGCCATAATATATTTTGTTTTGCTTTGTCACTGTTACTCGTTCGTTCGCTGAGATCACATTGAACATGTAATACAGACACACATAAAACACAGATTGATTGATTTAGGAACCGACATCACAGCATTCGGGACATTCCCATAAACGCTCCGTCCCCATCCTCAGCAGCCAGGGAAGAGAATCAAACACAGAGGATCAAGTATAACAACTCGTAACTAGCAGTGTACAATTTGACAATCACAACAGAAACATTCTCAACAACTTCCAACTCCTGTGAATGTGGAATTGTCCTCCCCCGCTAGTCACGAGCCCTTCCCCCGAAATTCATTACCTTGTAGCATTATTTAGGTCTCTGTTGACACTAGTTGCGTATGTTTACACATGTTTTTACTCAGTGTCCACGTTCGGTAAATTTTCTGCTTGCGTCGTTGTTCGTTTAACACATTTACTTCTTCACTATGAACCCTTCATCGGAGTGCTCGACGGTGTTAAATTTACAGATTCCTCCCTACTAGAATTCATATTCACCGGTTCTGTTACGCAGGTAAAAGCCGCTGCTGATATATCGTAGTTCTGTGAGGAGTCCTATTTTCACGTACAGCAGGTATGTCCAGTGGTATGACTATTATAGTTCCTTTCCTCGCCGCCTTTTCTTAACGGATATTATAATCAGAAGTTGTATGTTATTTTATTGCGCTCACTCGCTTTGAACCCACGCGTAGTATATACACACTAATTCTAGTAGTGCTGGACTGAATTTTGACTATTATAGTTCCTTTCCTCGCCGCCTTTTCATAACGGATATTATAATCAGAAGTTGTATGTTATTTTATTGCGCTCACTCGCTTTGAACCCACGCGTAGTATATACACACACTAATTCTAGTAGTGCTGGACTGAATTTTGCGTATGGAGTAGCTTTCTCTATTAACAGTGTCTCTCGCCATTAGGCGAATCCACTCCGACTTCAGAGGTACTTGTAATTAACATGGCCAAGTCAAGGACAGCATTTTAGTCTAAAACTCCAGGTATAAGGGTTGAACCCCTTACCTCGGCATCAGCACACCGGATGTTTAAGAACACGCGTTCTTATCCATTCGATCATGCTATCCTACTAATCAGAAGTTAAATGGTTTGGTATACGCTTTATGAGTCAACCCCAATGCCGTAGTGCTATAATAAAGTGCTACCACCACCACTACTACTACTACTACTACTACTACTACTACTACTACTACTACTACTACTACTACTACTACTACTACTACTACTACTACTATTACTACTACTACTACTACTACTACTACTACTACTACTACTACAACTACTACTACTAATACAACAACAACAACTACTACTACTACTACTACTACTACTACTACTACTACTACTACTACTACTACTACTACTACTACTACTACTACTACCACTACTACCACTACTACTACTACTACTACTACTACTACTACTACTACTACTACTACTACTACTACTACTGCTGCTGCTGCTGCTGCTGCTGCCGTACCAGTTCCGCCACATGCCATCACATGGATTACTGGAAATCACTTGTAGAAATATTGGAATAGACTAGAAGTGATTTGGTTTTAAATAAATATTAAACAAATAATAATAATAAAAAATGAAAATAAAAATATGTACTAGTTCTAAAATGTTGTCATTATACTCCACACTCATCTCTTATCAATACACACCTCACTCAACTCTTACTATTATACATCTCCCTAAACAATACACACCTCACTCAACTCTTACTATTATACATCTCCCTACACAATACTCACCTCACTCAACTCTTACTATTATACATCTCCCTACACAATACTCACCTCACTCAACTCTTACTATTATACATCTCCCTACACAATACACACCTCACTCAACTCTTATTATTATACATCTCCCTACACAATACACACCTCACTCAACTCTTACTATTATACATCTCCCTACACAATACTCACCTCACTCAACTCTTATTGTTATACATCTCCCTACACAATACACACCTCACTCAACTCTTCCTATTATACATCTCCCTACACAATACACACCTCACTCAACTCTTACTATTATACATCTCCCTACACAATACTCACCTCACTCAACTCTTATTGTTATACATCTCCCTACACAATACACACCTCACTGAACTCTTCCTATTACACATCTCCCTACACAATTGAAATCAAACGTCTCCCCCAACTCGTGATATCACACGTCTCCCTAAATTAATGATATAACATTTCTCCGTATGCTCTTGGAATCACACGTCTCCTTACGCTATTGATGTCATACGTCTCATTATACTAGTGACGTCAAATGTCTCCATACACTAGTGATATCACACGGCTCTCTACAGTATCGATATCACTCACCTCCCACGACTATTGATATTACATTCTCTCTAAACTATTGATATCACATGTTTCCCTAAATTATTGATATCACACGTCTCCCTATACTGTTGATATCCCACGTCTCCCTAAACTGTTGATATCACACGTTTTCCCAAACTATTGATGCGTCTCCCAATACTATAGATATCTCACGTCTCCCTAAACTATTGACATCAGACGCCTCCCTATATTATTGATATCACATGATTCAATAAACTATTGATATCATACATCTCCCTAAACTGTTGATATCCCACGTCTCCCTAAACTATTGATATCACACGTCTCCCTAAACTATTGATATCACACATCTCCCTAAACTATTGATATAACACATCTCACTAAACTATTGATATCACACACCTCCCTAAACTATTGATATCACACGTCTCCCCAAACTATTGATATCATACGTTTCCCTAAACTATTGATATCACACGATTCGCTAAACTATTGATATCATACGTTTCCCTAAATTATTGATATAATACGTTTTCCTAAACTATTGATATCATACGTTTCCCTAAACTATTGATATCACACGATTCACTAAACTATTGATATCATACGGTTCCCTAACGTATTGATATCACACGATTCACTAAACTATTGATATCACACATCTCCCTAAACTATTAATATCATACGTTTCCCTAAACTATTGATATCACACGATTCACTAAACTATTGATATCATACGTTTCCCTACTCTATTGATATCATACATCTCCTTAAACTATTGATATCATACGATTCACTAAACTACTGATATCACACGTCTCCATAAACTATCAAACTAAACAGGTTGTTTAGATGGACTAAATTGTTGACTTATTGTCCTTGACTTGGGGACACAAATCACAAGTACCTCAGAAGTCGAAGTGGGTTCGCTAGATGTCGAGGGACACTGGTAATAGGAAAAGCTAATCCACATGCAAACATCATCCAGTGCACTAGAAGTGGTAGCACATATATGGACTATGCTTGAGTTCAGAGTGAGCGACTGCAACACACACACACACACACACGCGCGCGCGCGCACGCACGCACAAACAGAGAGAGAGAGAGAGAGAGAGAGAGAGAGTAGCAACCATTAGTATTTCTTGCACATATATGGACTACGTTTGAGATCAAAGTGAGCGAACGATTAAAAACCTATCTTTGTGTCTTCGAAGTTTGAAAAGAATAATACTACGCTTTGACTAAGGGTTCAAAATAAGATTACTTATTGACAACAGCACATCTACTTCATCCCCGTTAAGACAGTGGCTCTAGGTACCGTGTGGTGGGTGTCGAGTCTCCAGTTTGTTATGTTCACTACTTTATCCATGTTAAGACACTGGCTCCAGATACGATTTGGTAGGCTTCAAGTCTCCAGTTTGTCAAGCTCAACTGTGTAGCCAGTTTTAAGATCCATCTAAGCTTGTGAATTTAGGGTACTTTCACGGATAACATAACAACGCCAGCAGTAAGGAATCATGACCAGGGGATGTGCACACATGTACAAACATATGTACACACATTAAGAACGCCCAACATCACAAGTCACCCGTGTCACCAGACTGGAGTTAGTCTGATAAATAATTCTGATGAACAAAGACACAGATATTCATTTCAACACTACATTGACTTGTTCGTGTCGGTATGTTGTACCTTACCGTGAACTGTGATAACATTCGCGTCATTCAGTTTAACTAACAATTGGCATGTTATTTTCTCAGAATATAACTGAACATTTCCATTCTAGTTTCTCACAGTAAAACACATAATGCCCATTATATCTTCCAACGCGTTTTCTTAAACATTCGGTGTGCTGATACCGAGGTAAGATACCCTTACACAGACTGTTGAACTTTAACTAAAATGTTGACCTGTCGTCCTTGACTTGGGGACGTAAATTACAAGTATCTCTGACGTCGGAGTTGGTTCGCCTGATGACGAGGGACACTGTTAATAGGGAAAGCTAATCCACACACAAAATTCAGACCATCACTACTATAAATAGTGTGCATGGACTACGCTTGAGTTCAAAGCGAGCGATTCCAAAAAAAAAATGCGCCATGTCGGTAAGCGTGGGCGGTCATGTTTCACCATGTCACTCGATCACCAGAGTCGTGGATCAGCTCAATGTTCCTGTCTCGTCCATACAACGTGGCCAAGCCATCCACATATTTACTTTTCTGTCCTCCCATTGTTCTCTTCCCCTCGATCTTGCCAGTTGTCACCAAGTTCTCCAATTTATTTCTTCTCATAAAGTGACCAAACAATTGTGACTATCACGACAATCTAATCATCTAAACATCTCGTGGCAGGAAGTTGCTGTAGGTATGTGAAATGTTAGGACTGTAGGTATGTGAAATATTAGGCCTGTAGGTATGTGAAATGTTAGGACTATCACACTTTGTGGACTTTGTGTAGGAGAAATAGGTGGTCAACCTTTCCCTCTCATAGCGACCGACGAGAGTTGGCTTTGACGTCTCGTCCGACTGCGTTCCAACCATTGTCACTACAACACCCCAACGGTACAACAACGTAGCCGCCTGCCACGCTCTGCTGGGTTATAATTTACAGTTGTCTGGCCTGTTCTTCTGTTTCCAAATGTAGTCCTGTTTATGAGGTCGCAATCAACCTCAGCATTATTTGACTGATTAAGATTCTCAGGGAAAATTTACGTTCAGTAGTTTACTATCGCTTTATGAATTTCCGACGCTCATGTCATTGTTAAAGATCAACACAAGGCGGTCAGCTTCTAAATCTCCTGCAGCTGATTTCGAACGTGGGATACAGAATTCCGAATCGCGTTCGCTACCCTTTTGACACAGACGCCGGCTTCTGTATAGATACGAGAACTGGACAATGAGTGATGAAACCATGGTGAAACTAGACAATGAATGGTGAAACCATGGCGAAACTGGACAATGAGTGCTGAAATTATGGTGAAACTGGACAATTAGTGCTGAAACTATGGAGAAACTAGACAATGAGTGCTGAAACCATGATGAAACTGGACAATGAGTGCTGAAACCATGATGAAACTGGACAATGAGTTCTGAAACCATGATGAAACTGGACAATGAGTGCTGAAACCATGATGAAACTGGACAATGAGTTCTGAAACCATGATGAAACTGGACAATGAGTTCTGAAACCATGATGAAACTGGACAATGAGTGCTGAAACCATGATGAAACTGGACAATGAGTTTTGAAAACATGATGAAACTGGACAATGAGCGTTGAAACCATGGTGAAACTAGACAATGAGTGGTGAAACCATGGCGAAACGGGATAATGAGTGCTGAAACTATAGTGAAACTGGACAATTAGTGCTGAAACTATGGAGAAACTAGACAATGAGTGCTGAAACCATGATGAAACTGGACAATGAGTGCTGAAACCATGATGAAACTGGACAATGAGTTCTGAAACCATGATGAAACTGGACTATGAGTGATGAAACTGGACAATGAGTGCTGAAACTGGACAATGAGTGCTGAAACCATGATGAAACTGGACAATGAGTGTTGAAACCATAGCAGTATATATGCACAAAATCACGCGAATTTTTGCGGAGGAAATTGATTTCCTCCGCAAAGGGCGATAACTCTCCGGGTGTTTTAATTTCCCCCGCAAAGGGCGATAACTCTCCGGGTGTTTTAATTTCCTCCGCAAAGGGCGATAACTCTCCGGTTTTTGTAATAGGCGTGGTCCGAGTAGGTGTGGTCTACTGACGCTAGGTACGTGTACAACATATAAAATACAACATAAAACATTCAAAATAACAAACGAGTCAAGTAAGGTATATAATAATTTGTATTAAATCATGTATAGACAAACAATACAATGCGTATTAAATAAGTAGCGGCATAGTCGACACATTATCATTTTGTGTCTGTCTTTTTATATACAGATATGACAGCGAATCGCGATGTTGCTGATACGTATACACACCAGAGTCTTGTGTTTTGAAGCCTAAATTGGTTCCCCGACTTGGTGTTTGGGTGTTGAGTACTTCCAAAAAAGTGTCCTTGTTTAGATGAGTGTTGTGGTTTTTGATCAGACCTTTGGTACTGATGTTATCATAATCTCCGACACAAATATACGTCTTACTACACAGTGACACCATCCCCTCCCCTTCGTATTCTAGTTTTAAAAGACCAGGGGTTCTCTTTTCATGGGCTTTGATATCCACACAGTCCTGACAGGTAGTGGTACTAGGTGTAATTCTATGAACAGGGCAGGTTTCAGACGGGAACCACTGATTGTAGACTCTGTCATATTCTTCTCGTAGGTGTGGCCTTACCACTTCAGAGAGTGAATCGGCGCTAAGGGCCAAGTAGAGAGAGTCAGTGTCCATTTCACAAAGCTGAAAGTCGTCTTTAGAGATACATTTGTCGAGAAAGTCATAATAAAAAGCTAACATTCTTAATTTGGCATACTGATAAACGAAAAAAACCTATTTGTAGAGGAAGATCCCAGACAGTTTTCTTCTTTAGTGTTTCTACTTCGAAAAGATCAGCTGTAATACCAGTCATGCTTTTAAATCTGGGGTTATTGAGTACTTTGATAGTGTCTTTTCCCTGACAGTAGGAGACATCGGTATGTTTGGCTTTATTAGTTAATGTTTTACCGTAAGCGGCATTACCTAACAGCTTCATCGTGTCGGCTGTAATAGACTCGGCTGGATTTTTGTCCCCTTGGCGGCGGGCATTAGACACTGTTTCCCCAAATTGTTTAAAACAACTAATCGGTCGATATTCTATTGTCTGGTAGATGTGTGTAACGACCAACCCATGGGCTAGATACCACTTTAAAAGCGGGGTGGCTAATAATATTTTCTTCCCGAAATAACTACCAATCAAAGTCCGTTGTGGAGTACTCAGTAGTTTATTTTTTATGGCATATCTATATCTATAAAACAGAGTGTATGTGGTTTTGTGTGTTTGTGGGTAGTTTTGTGTGTTTGTGGGTAGTTTTGTATTGGATGCGTTCGATAACGGTACATCCGATTGAGATAAAATTTTCTACACGTCTTCCTTTCATTCCGGTGCAACCGACTATAATAGTTTCATAGTGTAAAATCTTCTACTTATTTAATAACATTTACTTTTTCATTTTTCATTATATAAGTTCTATATAGCAGGGGGACTTCACTCTAGAAAAGTTATTTCAAGGGGCATAACTTTTAATAACATTTCTATATACTTTATAGTCATATTGTTGGACTTACTTGCACTATGTTTAAACTCTTTGTCTATAGTTATTTTCAGGCATATGAGTTATAATAAATAATGATATAATCTTTAAGGCATTTTCAAAGTTTGCATAAAAATAATGCATAATGCATAACATTGTAACCCATCTTTTTCTGCTTACAGAACTTATCAACTGTCATGTCGGTGATTAAAAACAGTTTTCATTAAAAATAATGAATGGTGTGTGGAAGGACATTCTTTTAAGTTACTGTGCGCCAGGAGCTGGGCGAAACCACGCCGGGTCAGATAGATAGACAGACAGACAGATAGTCGGGAACGGAAGCTTATTTGACTACTTATATGAATTAAATGACATGCTCCCCACCAGGGACTGGGTGAAGCCGGGCCGGGTCAGACAGACAGACAGATAGACAGACAGTCGGGAACGGGAGAGCTTATATGACTACGTATATGAATTAAATGAGATGCTCCCCACCAGGGACTGGGTGAAGCCGGGCCGGGACAGACAGACAGACAGATAGACAGACAAACAGATAGTCGGGAACGGGAGAGCTTATATGACTACGTATATGAATTAAATGAGATGCTCCCCACCAGGGACTGGGTGAAGCCGGGCCGGGTCAGACAGACAGACAGACAGATAGACAGACAGACAGATAGTCGGGAACGGGAGAGTTTATACTTATATGACTACTTATATGAATTAAATGAGATGGTCCCCACCAGGGACTGGGTGAAGCCGGGCCGGGTCAGCCAGACAGACAGACAAACAAGCAGACAGACAGACTGATAGATAGATAGATCCCCTCCAGGGCCTGGGCGAAGCCGGGCCGGGTCAGCTAGTTCTTTCATAAACTCCCCAATATCGTCCCTCGACACTTCTGTGTTCTTGAAAATAGGGGGCATATCGGCAAAGGACTCTTGTAAATCAGTTGGGGTCTCTATATCACACTCCACCAACGCGAAAAAAGTATCACTTTTTACAGCCTCGAGGATCTGGTTTTCACTCAAAGATCCCCAAGGAAGTTGTGAGGGTTCCCGCAAGAAACGCTTTAATCAACTCAACCCAACTATTGACAGGTTTACGTGTGGTACTCTGTTTTATTAAACTTATCAACATGGTAAAATGTACCACGTTTGGTCACGCCCACCGACATGGCACACGATGACTGAAGAATTACTTCCCTACACAAAAAGCCCGATCTAATTTATTTAAAATTAATAACTAAGCTGGTAGTGTTTTGTTATGTGTTTTCATTACAAACTTGAGTGAGAAGTCTTATCGACAAACATCGTTAAATTTATACAAGAGACAATATCACAATCATAGACATATTTCACGCGAACGAAAGAAAAGAAGAAGCGACACATGATAATGATAGACCCAGAGCGCATATCGGTATGACACATAATGTATTTATGTTTGCGGCGTTACAAAGTATCTATCTTCTTAATTGTACGTAAACGAAAGAGATACCAAAAAGAAAATAAATGCTAGACAACTGTATGGTATTTTGATGAATAGCGGTTTAAAGCGTGCAAACGAATTTTAAAAATTAAAAAAAGAAATTCACACTTTGAAGATTGAACCACCTTCGCCCGGACACGAGTCGAGTGCTTTAGCAACTACACTAATAATTCTGGTAACGGTGATAATGACCCAAAAGTACAACAGCAACCTTGCAGCTGCGAGCGATGTCGGAGATGGTAAAAATAAGAATTACACCGATAGACAAAACATATTTCTAGAACAGATTTATAAACATATACGGGTAAGACAAAAATTACTCCCTCTATTATGTTTAAACACCAATAAAGTATTGTTTTCGGTTGTATAAAAAGTAACATAATTTATATGTAAAATTGTGCTATGCCTACTTGGGAAAAGTCAGATTTACTACAAAATGACGCAAATATAAGAAAAATGAACATTGTAATATTAAACAATATTAAGTTTCAAGTGTTTTAAAAGGTATTTTAGCATAATAAACCATTCTTATATATTTAAAAAAATTATTTATGTATGCTACAATCGGAACAGTCCAGGCCTGGTATGGCGCATTAAAATGTGTAATAAAATAACTTATACAGTTGAAAGGTATTAAAACTTATAGCGAAATGCAAGATTATGATGTCGTTGATATAAAACACTAATATTGCTGTTGATTTGCGAAATATATCAAGAGATATTGATATTATAAACTCAGCATGTTGCACATTTGTTGCTAATTTCGTTCCGTAGCGGCTTTGTCGGGGGAGGGCTTGTTGGCAAGTTTTCTCGGATGACCGCGCTTGTTAACAAAACACCGGTAACATTGTTGTGTTTATTCACCAGCCCAGTCAAACTGAGGCTCGCAGTGTAAGTGTTTTACTAACACGATAATTAGATTTAATTTTGATATCATCAGAATAAATCTAAATTTTGCCATGTTTTGAGTGAACGAATGGTTATATTTTTTCTTTTCACCCTGTACAAAGCCACACTTGTTTATTTCTTTCGCGTGGGCACCACACAACACATATCTGTTTTCTTTACCTTTTACAAAGGAACAAATCTGCAAAACGTGTGATGCATTCATCATCAAATGGTGTAGGCATTCATGACGCTGTCTTTGGTGTTCTGAAATCAACTTTGCTGGACATGCCACTACCATAATTTCTAATCTCGGTCTGCCTTTCTTCCCCTCGATCTTTCCAGTTGTCACGATGTTCATTGCGTCTCTTACATGAGCGAAGAAAGTTGTTTCTTTTCTAGTTTAGTTACTCAGACAGGAAATTCACCTTTCAAACCAGCTGCTTCTAATTGTGTTCATTTACAACATTCACTCCCACACACCAAAAAATGGTTCTGTTTACCACTCTCTTACATTACTTTTTCATTTTCTAAAATTGTGTTTGTCCTGTACATTAATCTCTTGTACATCATCCATCTGATAATTACCCCTAGGTAATTTATCCACTTGGTTAAGAATGTTTCTATGTCACATTTGGTGTCACCACTGTTGGTATCCATGGTCAAGAGGTTACACTTTTCTCCGTGATTTCGTAAGTAACGTGAGCACTGTGAGAATCAGTTCGAATCGCGTCGGTACCTTATGAGGGTATGTGAGCCGATCGTTCAGAAAGCAAACTACTGATCGTAAGCTTGCCTAGAAATCAGCTGAAAGATGTTGACAGCGATAGTCCTGTAAAACAAAACATTTATTTACTTTCTTTGATACCATTATTAATATTTTCTTGATAGAGCACTCCATATTACTACAATGTCCAACAATTATAGATCTGTTGCATTATCTATCCCCCAAAACTGTATCATTATATCTTCCGATTAGTATTTGTGACCTCTGTCTGGTTTCTCATATGATAACTTCGCCTAGGCACACGCGCGCGCGAGCGGTGGAAAGAGAGAGCTCAGGAATCACAAGGTCTGTTTGTTTTTTACTTGCGTTATTTTCGCTTTTACTTGGTGTTACAGTATTTCGTTACTCTATTTCAAAGGTACAGAATGTAAAATAACACAAAAGTACAACTAATCATCGTTCTGTAAAAACACGAACAATACACAATGCATGTAACACTCAGTAAAAAAAAAAAAAACATAACACAGATGTGAATGTTATCACATGTATCAGGCTTTTGATAGTGTACGGCAAATTAGATGTGCCTGGAAATCTCCAAATTGGTGGGGAAAGAAAAACATAGAAAACAGATCTATCATAAGGATTGATAACGAAATAGACCACAGTCAGCCTATTAAGACAGGGATGTGTAATGTTTTTTCCCCTCTACACCAGAAATATATGAAAAGCTCAGTGAAGGACGAACCATTAATAACAATTGATATGCAGTCTTGATTGTAGACAATGAACAGGACCTGTAAAATTTAGTACATGTGGTTGTCGTGAACAACTAGGATTAGAACTAAAAAGACACAAATTATGGTCATCAATTGGAAAAAAAGGAAACACCACAAGTAAATAGGAAAACAAGCCGGTAAAATTATTTCGGAACAGTTCTGTTGGGAAGTGGTTTGAAGAGATTACAAGATTCGTCACAGAAAATGTAGCCTTTAGCAAGATGAACAACATACTGACCAAAAAGATAGCAATTGAAACGAAAAAGAAAGTGTTGAAGTGCTTCATAGTGTTACTTTTGTATCGATGTGTGGACCAGGCTGAAAAACATCTGATGGAAATGTGGAGAAAAGATACCACGGGCAGAAAATAATCAGGTCCTACAAGAAACAAATGAAAATCGTAAATAGATTATAGAAATAAAATGTAGACAAAATTTGTTGGGTATTTTATGAGAAAGAATTAAACATGGTAACAACTGGCAAGATCGAACGGAACAGACCGAGAAGTAAATACCTGGATGGCTTGGAAACGGGGGCATGGTCGAGACCAGAGCTGATCCACGACTCTAGTGATCGAGTGAAATGGCAGACAATGATCTCCCGCGCTTAGTGACATGAGGGGTGAATAGATGTGTAACCACATGATAATCAAAATGATGTCCTCAGAATAAATCTAAAATTCACCATATTCTGAGCACAAAGATTGAAAAGTAAGAATGTAATGTGATGGGGGAACTTTCGGGCCGTGTTTTCATGTTTGTTGTATCTATTTGTGTGAGAGTTTGCGCCTATGATTAAACACGTGTCTGTCTATCTGTCTGTATGTCTGTCTATCTATATGTCTGGCTGTCTGTGTGTCTGTCTGTATGTCTGGCTGTTTGTGTGTATCTACTTATTTGTCGTCGGGTTTCTGTTTCTCTATACTGGTATCTATGACTGCGTGTCCGCCTATATGTGTTGTTGTTGTTGTTGTTGTTGTTGGTGGTGGTGGTGGTGGTGGTGGTGGTGGTGGTGTGTGTGTGTGTGTGTGTGTGTGTGTGAATTGGCATACATTTTACGTGTGTATGGTAGTCCGGATTACAGGGTATCCTTCTTTCTTCTACGGGGCCCTCTTGGGTGGAGTACCCGAATCAGGGTTATGTGACCCCATGGAAGTGGGGGGATGAAGTGTAACAGCCGACATATTGTTGATGGTTATGGGCTGTAATCTGTGGTGATAGATCATCAGTATGATCACAGATTAAAATAATCATTACCTAGAATGAAAGTAATGGCAAACTGCTTTCGGCAAACCTTGCCAAGAACCCCATAACAAGCAGGTGGTGGAAACTTTCGAATATCTTGGTTGCGAACAACGGTGACACAATGAAAGAAATTAAACGATTATCAATTGGTTTTCAAAGACCAAAACAACTGGATAAATTATCGAGTGGGACAGATAGAACTACATAAATTAGGTTTTTTTTCTTTAAAGAGTATTCAAATTACGCCTGTGAGACACTTACTAAACACCGCATAAATGCACTTGAATATAAATGTAATAGACGGGGTCTAAGAATATCTTGGATAAAAAGAACAAACGCATCTATAGTTCAAGAATTTTGAAGATGGTTTTTTAAAGACAATCAAAGAAAATTGGTATTTTAGTAACTTGAAACGTCATGAAAGTTTGGAGAGAACAATAATGGCGAGGTGTATGTCTTGGAAGAGGCCTAAAAGAAGATGGATGATCTCCAGATGGGTGTATTGGACATCTTGGTTGTGACCATGAATGTTTTCGGCGGGTTGTTATGGGAACGAGGCTCTGCAAACGACATGTTACTGAGTGGTAGTGTTGTGTCATGTGTGTAAGAATGTGGATTTCTGGATCAACCGTGAACCTGTAATACTTTCTTATATACACATATGTGGTGTGGCAACAAGCCTTAAGACAATGAATTTTCAAATTTCACACATTAGGATACGTAACTACTTCCGGTTGTGTATATTTAAAACAAACTTTAATTACTAAAATAGTTTGTTTAATGTGTAAAGTGAAAATAGTGCCACGTGTTAGAAGGCCCACCATCAACTTCGATGTATATTTGAGAACCCGACTTGGGACGTTTCGATATATAGCTATTACAAATTAATCAATGATATATTATAATGGCGATTATTACTGTCTGTATGGTTTAAACAATATCATCAAACTACTGGTGGTGTGTTAGCGATGCATGACTCTTCATCGGTCTGTGTAATGGTGTACAGCCGGTCACATTTAAAGTAGGTTACACCTTGTCAAAGGTGGCGGTGGTTCGGGTTGCAAACATAAAGATACATCTGGAAGACGTGGACATAAATGACCAAAGTGGGCTTCCGGTCACACGATCTACATCTGGAACATGACATTTGTGATTATGTATTTATCTGTTCTCTGATTGGTTGATTCAAAATGTCCATCAGATAGAGCGTTGGTCACTACATGAGATATGCCATTTGTGATTTGGTGTTAATTTCTTATCTGTTCGCTGATTATTTGATTCATAATGTCCCTCAGACCACTATAGGAGATATGCCCTTTGTGATTTGGTGTTAATTTCTTATCTGTTCTCTGATTGGTTGATTCAAAATGTCCCTCAGACCACTACAGGAGATATGAGATTTGTGATTTGGTGTTAATTTCTTATCTGTTCTCTGATTGGTTGATTCAAAATGTCCCTCAGACCACTACAGGAGATATGCCATATGTGATTTGGTGTTAATTTCTTATCTGTTCTCTGATTGGTTGATTCAAAATGTCCCTCAGACCACTACATGAGATATGAGGTTTGTGATTTGGTGTTAATTTCTTATCTGTTCTCTGATTGGTTGATTCAAAATGTCCCTCAGACCACTACAGGAGATATGCCATATGTGATTTGGTGTTAATTTCTTATCTGTTCTCTGATTGGTTGATTCATAATGTCAGGTAGTCAGAACGTTGGTCACTACATGAGATATGCCATTTGTGAGTTGGTGTTAATTTCTTATCTGTTCTCTGATTGGTTGATTCATAATGTCAGGCAGTCAGAACGTTGGTTACAACAGAAGATATGCCATTTGTGATTTGGTGTTAATTTCTTATCTGTTTTCTGATTGGTTGATTCTTATTGACAGAACGTTGTTCATTTCAGATATACACCTCTCTCAGGCAGACAGTATCAAAAACAGTGACGAAACGAAGGCCAAGTCTTTTCTCATTTTCGCAGTCAACGAAGAAGGATGTTTTTATTCAACGGATATTAAATTCAATGGACTTTAACAAGTGTGTCTTCTGATAAGAAACGTACTCGTATAAAACTGGTTGGCATTTGTTCATCACTATTGTACAAGGAGTTCTTACTCAAATATCTGTCCAAAGACATTACCATTATTAACCGCCCACAATCAGACAATAAGTCGTCTGTGGTATCCGCAAATACATGGTTAATCAGTTGAAATATTGTCTACACCAGAGCAAACAACAGAGTATGTTTACGAATCAACTAGTTGACTATTTTTTTCGTCTTACAAAACTTCATTGTATGCCTGAATAACATTCACAAATACTTCGGTCATTTTATAACCTATTTACTGTATCGAGAATGTCAGCTATGCAGAAGCACACGTGTACTCTGTGTAATAAAAACTTCACACGTCTTGACAATTTGTTACGACATCATACAAGTACTCATTCTGGAGTTGTTTTTAACTGTGATTTATGCGATCGTAAATATACCCTCAAAGATATTTTACTACGTCACATAAAGACTGAACATGAAGTACTATTCAGTGATGTGTCGACCACTCAACCATCATCTAACCGCATGTCTGCTAATAATCAACAGACCCCAAGTCGCAAGAGAAGAAGAGATCCGACCACAGACGAACAATCTACTGGTAAACGTCAGAAAATACCTGAACAATCAACATGTGCCTTGTCATCTGGTGCGATAGGTCATGGTTTGGTGACTAACAATGACCAATCAGCGACCAGTATCTTGTCGGGTAGTATGGGTGATCATGTTTCACCTACTAACACTACTCAGCTATCATCATCTAGTCACTTGGGGACTGACGCAGAACCAACAACACCAGGTGCCCTGTCGGATGGCGGGGGCGATAACCTGTCGCCTACTAACAAGACTCAGCTACCCTCATCTAGTGCCTTACCGAGTGACGCAGCATCAAAACCAAGTACCTTGTCAACAGATGTTCAGCTATCAGCTGGTACCACACCAAGTGACGCAGTATCAACAGATACCTTGTCATCTGATCAACTACGTGGCATGGCTGCAGAAGACCAGACAGGAACCTCTGGTGTTAACACAACTACTGAATATCTTTCATTGCAGAAATTACTCCCAGATGTTAGGGTTGTATATAATGAGCATTGGGACACTCTTAAATCACACATACGACATGGTCGGTATCTATGTGAATGGACATTTTTTAATCGACCAGATAGTGATATGACAACAGATTGGAGTTCTCGTTTATTCCCGCTTTTTAATGTTCAAAACTCTCGATTTAAAATAATCCCCAGTCTGCATATAGTCTTGAGACATAGAGAGACACAAGCCCTACGGTTCTACCATGCCAGTCCGAATAACTCTTCATTGTTCGATATACCTTTCTTAGTGAACAATAGATCTGATTTCGAGAACTTTGTAACCAAGCTAAACGCTGTTTACTTGGTGAATCCAGCGACACTAACACGACCAGATACTAAATATTATGTCGAATCAATTCCCAGTATCACATTTTTGTTTATAAACTGGTAGAATTCCCTGTTGGTTGTTGTTTAGAACCAATTCCCGACTTTATCACACAAAATAAATTTATTAATACTCTTCAACTCGACTCACATGGTAAGCCGTACACAGACAACTTGTGTATATTTCGCTGTATATCTGTGTTTAAATCAGGGAGAAGATCTGTTAGGGATGGTAGAAAGCGCACACGATCACTGTTCAAAGACTGGGTGCATTATAAAGGATTGAAATCACACAAGGAATTTACCGGGGTCAATTTAATTGATTTACCTGTCGTAGAAGAATGTTTTAACATAAAAATAAATGTGTTTACATTTACAGAAAAGAAACATCTAGTTCCGAAAATCAGAAGTACTAGTACACATCCAGACATATTGAATCTCCTCCTACATGAAAACCATTTCATGTATATTGTTGATATTAACAAAGCCGCTCGGTGTTTTTCCTGTGGGAAATGTGGCAAGTTGTTTAAGATGTATTGTCGATTGACACGTCACGAACTTAGATGTACAGGGGTAGCTACCATTGAAACGTATAAAGGTGGGATTTATCACCCCACTGAATCCATCTTGGAATTACTATGTGAACATGGGTTTGATGTAGACTTAAACTTTATTTTCCCATATAGAGCATGCTACGACATGGAATCTTTCTTCTTCAATACAAAATTACCAGCTGACTTAAAGTCGACGACATTCATTGTTAGACACGTCCCTCTCTCGTGTGCAGTCGCCTCTAATGTCCCTGGGTTTCTTCTTCTTCTTCTTTGCGTTCATCCGGAGTGATTTTTTCAGATGTGATTGCGGTGTGTCTAGTTAGGCACCTTCGGGTCAAAACCCTCAGGCCAACACATCCGACTTTTGCGTGCATTTTTGACCAGGTTAGCAATCCTGGGAGACTCTCACTTTTGTGGTATTGTCCACCTCCCAGCTGGTAAAGTTGGAAGAGTCGGATACTGCACGGTCATCCCTCAAATGAAGGCAGGGACAGTCCATAGCATTTTCCGCCATCCTGGGTGGCTTCCATAATTGCAGGGCCGGCACATAGCGCCCTGGTACTGGGCACACAGAGGGAATCGTCACGTCCTGCTCATGGCTGCTTTAATTCCTCACTTCAATAGTATTGGGCATTTCGTTCACCCCGAGCCTTTCCCGCACAAACCAAGCTGGTCTGCAGTCAGTATCCACTAAGCGAGTTTTTCGGACATGTGCTTGTCGTTGTGTCCGTCAGAGCTGTTCCAGACACGTCGGACATTCGGAAACTACCTAGTCAGAGCTGTTCCGAACAAGAGCGGCATTCGGAAACTAGGTAGTCAGAGCTGTTCCTAGCACAAGAGACAATCGGACGAGACAATTCACTCGGACGTAATTGCGTAGTGTCAATTTTTAGTTTGCCACCCGTAGGCCGACACTTCCGACTTCCGGCGGGCATTTTTTAATGAGGTTAGCCTTCCTCTGGTTTCGTAGCACGTAAGACTGTTGTGATGTCGCCAACATCTCAGCCGGTCAAGATAGAACGATCAGCGACATCGAGGTCGGCCCTCAAGGGAAGGCAGGGGCAGACCTTGGGCATTCCCTTGCTATCCAAGGAGGCTTCCATAATTGCAGAGCCGGCACATATTGCTCTGAGACTGGGCTCACCCGAGGAGTTGCCACGTCCTGCTCATGGCTGCTTTAGTTCCTCACTTCCATGTGTTTTGCAACCCGTTTGCCACTGATCGCTCAAACACACACCAGGAGCGGTCAGACTGCGAGCGACATCCACTCGGTAAGCTTTTTATTTTGACTTCAGACCACGCAATAGGTCCGCTCGCCGTGCGTTCCATTTTGCGTCATTGAGACGTTCTTCCACTTTTGTCTATACTCTGTGAGCTGGATACAGACAGTTTTCGTAGCCATTTCCTTCGACTGGGGCACTTTTCTGACTTTTCGTACTCGCTGACCAGGTAGGCTACATGTGCTGCCGGCTCAGCACCTTACCTTCGTGCAGCAGTGGACGAGAAACGGCCTGGCCCTATCATCCGGGAATCTCTCATATTCCCCAGCTGAGAGCCTTCGAACATGTAATAGAACTGAGCATGTAGCTTGCGTTAAAGGGTTTAAAGTGTACTCATTCCAATTACGGGGCCTCGATAGAGTCCCGTATTGTTATTTTTCGTCACTACCTCCCCGTGCCAGGAGTGGGTAAGTTGCGCGCCTGCTGCCTTCCTTGGATGTGGTAGCCGTTTCTCATGCTCCCTCTCCGGAATCGAACCCTGATTCCCCGTTACCCGTTACAAACATGGTAGGCATGTCACGTACCATCGACATTTGATAGGGCAGACATTTGAAAGATGCGTCGCCTGCACGTAAGGCCATGCGATCAGCACAAAGTTATCCAGAGTCACCAGTGGGAACGCCGCGCCCCGCGAAGGGCAACGACGATTGGTTTTGAACTAATAAAAGCGCTCTTTCCGCGAGGGTCGGAGCTTGGTAAGCATGTATTAGCTCTAGAATTGCCACAGTTATCCAAGTAGGATCGTGTCATCTAAGGAACCTCGACTGATTTAATGAGCCATTCGCGGTTTCACCGTGAGACAGTGTGAACTTAGACATGCATGGCTTAATCTTTGAGACAAGCATATGACTACTGGCAGGATCAACCAGATATCTATCGGACAGACGGACTATTCACGCACACGCAAGCCAAGAGTAGCATCGCTAAAGCGCGCCCTCCCGGTACAAGGTGATACATGCAAAACCACTGGACGCCTACCGACGAGCTTACAAGCTACGCCGGCAGGACTAACCGAAAAAAAAGCTATACCAGCTTACTGACTGCAGGCCCACTACTCATCGAGAGAGAGTGGGCGCTTATCGAGACTTTGTCGAACGGTCGTACAAATTTTGCTCTTTTGCCCGCTCAAACCACGACCCTGGCTGCACGATGCGGTTACATTCTTGAAACGCCTGCCTCGCTAACTCACGTTGGCTGGGAAGATCCCATTTTAGTGCACCTCACACAGCCATCCGAGACAACGAACGCTAGACGCGGAACTGATCTAGCGAACCAGACCAGCCCCACTGTCCCTGGGTTTGACACCCCTAAATGTTTTATCACCACAGGTGATCCACAGGTCCTTGTAAATGAAATGATGGACTATCTCCATGAAATATCTGATAGGTCTTATGAGCTATTACTAAAACAGTTCGAGCCAGTCTTTGCACAATTAGGTGACCACCCAAAATTAAGTGAAAGGCTCGATTCCTATTTGATGGAACTCCCTCTGTTTGGAATGAATAGCGGAAAATATGACATTAACCTAATGAAACCTTATTTAATACGGTATTTCCTTGATAGAGAGGCTAACCCGTTCAAGTTTATAGTCAAAAGAAATAATAATTTCATGTGCATAGCGACAAAAAGATTGAAATTCCTTGATGTCTCCAACTTTCTGGTTCCAGGGGTAAGTTACTCTCAATATCTGGCTTCATTTACCATAGGAGAGACAAAAGGGTTTTTTCATACGAGTATCTGACCGATCTGGGAAAGTTAAATGAGCCAACCCTACCATCATATACGGCCTTTTTCTCAAGACTTAAAAACCGTAACATTTCCGAGGCAGAATACACCTTTTGTCAGAAAGCATGGACCGACAATAAGATGACTACGTTGAGGGATATTTTTAATTTGGTACAACATCAAAAATGTATCCCCCTTTCTAAAAGCCCTGGACAAACAAGTAGCCTTTTATGCCGAGTTAAAAATAGACATGTGTAAGCAGGCCATCTCAGTCCCCGGTATTACTTTACAGTACCTATTCAACACCATGAATAAAGATGTTTCTTTTGTTTTGTGTTCGAAGAACGAGGAGAAGGTACACAAGTTGTTACGAGACAATATAGTGGGTGGGCCGAGTATCATTTTTCATCGTTACTACCAGGCCAATCAGACCCATATCAGGGGTAATAAGCCGGTAAAAGGTATTAAAGGGTTTGAAACGAATGCCTTATACCTTTGGTCTCTGATGAAAGATATGCCAACAGACTTCCCCATATATAGAAGTCGCGAGGATGGTTTTAGAGCACATAGATTACATAAATACACACGTCAGTGTCGAGAGTGGTTAAGTTGGGTGTCACATAATGAAATTATAGATTTAAAAACCCAATTCAATAGTCATGAGATGCAACTCGGTGATCGGTATATTCGAGTAGATGGGTGGGATAAAAAGAATAATACAGCTTACCAATTCCATGGGTGTTTGTTCCATGGGCACCCCTCTTGCCGTCTAACTGCTGGGAAAACTATTAATCCCGTTAATAAGAAACCACTAGTAGAACTGCACCAGAATACGTGTGACATTCACGCGTATCTAGAAAAAACTGTTGGGGTGACAGTTAAGGTTATTTGGGAGTGTGAGTGGCAGAGACTAAAGAGGTCAAACACAACCATCAAGTGTTTCCTGAAAGAGAAGTTTCCACCGTCAGAGCTTCCTTGGGGATATTTGAGTGAAAACCAGATCCTCGAGGTTGTAAAAAGTGATACTTTTTTCGGATTGGTGGAGTGTGATATAGAGACCCCAACTGATTTACAAGAGTCCTTTGCCGAAATGCCCCCTATTTTCAAGAACACAGAAGTGTCGAGGTACGATATTGGGGAGTTTATGAAAGAATATGCCATAAAAAATAAACTACTGAGTACTCCACGACGGACTTTGATTGGTAGTTATTTCGGGAAGAAAATATTATTAGCCACCCCGCTTTTAAAGTGGTATCTAGCCCATGGGTTGGTCGTTACACACATCTACCAGACAATATAATATCGACCGATTAGTTGTTTTAAACAATTTGGGGAAACAATGTCTAATGCCTGCCGCCAAGGGGACAAAATCCAGCCGAGTCTATTACAGCCGACACGATGAAGCTGTTAGGTAATGCCGCTTACGGTAAAACATTAACTAATAAAGCCAAACATACCGATGTCTCCTACTGTCAGGGAAAAGACACTATCAAAGTACTCAATAACGCCAGATTTAAAAGCATGACTGGTATTACAGCTGATCTTTTCGAAGTAGAAACACTAAAGAAGAAAACTGTCTGGGATCTACCTCTACAAATAGGTTTTTTTCGTTTATCAGTATGCCAAATTAAGAATGTTAGCTTTTTATTATGACTTTCTCGACAAATGTATCTCTAAAGACGACTTTCAGCTTTGTGAAATGGACACTGACTCTCTCTACTTGGCCCTTAGCGCCGATTCACTCTCTGAAGTGGTAAGGCCACACCTACGAGAAGAATATGACAGAGTCTACAATCAGTGGTTCCCGTCTGAAACCTGCCCTGTTCATAGAATTACCCCTAGTACCACTACCTGTCAGGACTGTGTGGATATCAAAGCCCATGAAAAGAGAACCCCTGGTCTTTTTAAACTAGAATACGAAGGGGAGGGGATGGTGTCACTGTGTAGTAAGACGTATATTTGTGTCGGAGATTATGATAAAATCAGTACCACTCCCCCGATGTGTCTCCACCTTGACGTGGTGGGGGAGCTTGCGTGTCCCATCGACCCCATTTGCTTGCCGATGGATGGAAAACTACATATCGGAAAGCTTATGGGATAGGGACCAGACTAAGAGAGACACAACCTGCTGCTCTGCAGGTGAGACTGAGGATAGCAGTCTAAAATTTAAATCAGGCGCACGAAGGCAGAAGTTCTTGGTCCGGACAAAACACTAAAGGCTCCCTGTCGAGGGCTGTGGCTGAACGCCTCTAAGCCACAAACCCTCGGACCTGAGAGCCCGGCCGATAGCCACCTTTCGAAAAATAAAGGCGTGATACTGAGCAAGCTACATGCCCAGGTCTGATAGAAGTTCGAAGGCTCTCAGCTGGGGGATATGAGAGATTCCCATATGAGAGGGCCAGGCCGTTTCTCGTTCACCGCAGCACGAAGGTAAGGTGCTGAGCCGGCAGCACAAGTAGCCTACCTCGAGAGCGAGTACAAAAGTCAAAAAAGTGCCCCAGTCGAAGAAAATGGCTGCGAAAACTGTATCTAACTCATAGAGAGTGTAGACAAAAGTGGAAGAACGTCTCAATGACGCAAAATGGAACGCACGGCGAGCGAACCTATTGCGTGGTCCTAAGTCAAAAGCAAAAGCTTACAGAGTGGGTGTCGCTTGCAGTCTGACCGTCCCTGGTGTGTGCTTGAGCGATCAGTGGCAAACGAGTTGCCCAACACATGGAAGTGAGGAACTAAAGCAGCCATGAGCAGGACGTGGCAACTCCTCGGGTGAGCCCAGTAACAGAGCAATATGTGCCGGCTCTGCAATTATGGAAGCCTCCTTGGATAGCGAGGGAATGCTCATGGTCTGCCCCTGCCTTCCCTTGAGGGCCGACCACGATGTCGTTCATCGTTCTATCTTGACCAGCTGAGATGTTAGCGACATCACAACAGTCCAACGTGCCTCGAAACCAGAGGAAGGCTAACCTCATTAAAAAATGCCCGCTGAAGTCGGAAGTGTCGTCCTACGGGTGGCAAACTAAAAATTGACACTACGCAATTACGTCCGAGTGAATTGTCTCGTCCGAACGTCTCTCGTGCTAGGAACAGCTCTGACTACCTAGTTTCCGAATGCCGCTCTTGTTCGGAACAGCTCTGACTGGGTAGTTCTCCGAATGTCTGTTGTGCCTGGAAAAGCTCTGATGGGCGCAACGACAAGCACATGTCCGAAAACTCGCTGAGTGGATGCCGTCTGCAAACCTATCTGGTTTGTGCGGGAATGACCCGGGGAAACGAAATGACCAATATATTGAAGTGAGGATTTAAAGCAGCCATGAGCAGGACGTGACGATCTCCCTCGGTGAGCCCAGATCCAGGGCGTTATGTGTCGGCCCTGCAACTATGGAAGCAACCTTGGATGGCGGAAAATGCTATGGACTGTCCCTGCCTTCCTTTGAGGGATGACCGTTGTCCTCGACCGTTCAACCTTGGCCAGCATGGTTGAAGATGGCACCACAAAAGTGAGAGTCTCCCAGGAATGCTACATGGTCAAAAAAGCACGCTAAAGTCGATGTGTTGGCCTACGGGTTTCGGGCCAAGGGCGCATAACAGACACAACTCAATCACATCTGAAAAAACACTCCGGATGAACGAAAAGAAGAAGAAATCACTCTTATCAAAGACCCCAACACTCATCTAAACAAGGGCACTTTTTTGGAAGTACTCAACACCCAAACACCAAGTGGGGGAACCAATATAGGCTTCAAAACACAAGACTCTGGTGTGTATATGTATCAGCAACATCGCGATTCGCTGTCATATCTGTATATAGAAAGACAGACTCAAAATGATAATGTGTCGACTATGCCGCTACTTATTTAATACGCATTGTATTGTTTGTCTATACATGATTTAATACAAATTATTATTTACCTTACTTGACTCGTTTGTTATTTTGAATGTTTTATGTTGCATTTTCTATGTTGTACACGTACCTAGCGTCACTAGACCACACCTACTCGGACCACGCCTATTAAAAAACCCTGAGAGTTATCGCCATTTGCGGAGGAAATTAAAAAACCCGGAGAGTTATCACACTTTGCGGAGGAAATTAAAAAACCCGGATAGTTATCGCATCAATTTCCTCCGCAAAAATGCGCGTGATTTTGTACATAAATACTACTAACCATGGTGAAACTAGACAATGAGTGGTGAAACCATGGCGAAACTGGACAATGAGTGCTGAAACTATGGTGAAACTGGACAATTAGTGCTGAAACTATGGAGAAACTAGACAATGAATGCTGAAACCATGATGAAACTGGACAATGAGTTCTGAAACCATGATGAAACTGGACAATGAGTGCTGAAACTATGATGAAACTGGATAATGAGTTCTGAAACCATGATGAAACTAGACAATGAGTGCTGAAACCATGATGAAACTAGACAATGAGTGCTGAAACCATGATGAAACTGGACAATGAGTTCTGAAACCATGATGAAACTAGACAATGAGTGCTGAAACCATGATGAAACTAGACAATGAGTTCTGAAACCATGATGAAACTAGACAATGAGTGCTGAAACCATGATGAAACTGGACAATGAGTGCTGAAACCATGATGAAACTGGACAATGAGTTTTGAAACCATGATGAAACTAGACAATGAGTGCTGAAACCATGATGAAACTGGATAATGAGTGCTGAAACCATGATGAAACTGGACAATGAGTGCTGAAACTGGTGAAACTAGACAATGAGTGCTGAAACCATGGCGAAACTGGACAATGAGTTCTGAAACGATGGCTAAACTGAAAACAGAAGCGGTGTTTCAAAGAAAAAGAATAATGCTGAGAATATCGAATATGTGTTTATATCGAAGTAATTGTGTTGTCGGTTGTAGTGTATTCTGTTCACAGATAAAGAGTGTTGTGAAAACACTTACTTCTGTCTGCTTCCGTCTTTCTTTGTGTTGAGTTAAAGGTCATTTTTTACGTTAATTCGTTTCTCTTTTAGAAAATGCTAGAGCATACACTTACCGTCTTTTACAGGCGCACATGATTAAACCAGGTAAGAACCTATACGTGATTAAAGACAAGAAGAACAGTCAACCAAAACAGAACTGGGGTCATCGACCGCTGCACGCGGAGGTAAATAATGAGGAGAGATCCGTGAACTTGTGGCTTGAACTTTTCGATGTGCAGTGAGGTGAATCGACAGATCTGATATAAGGAAAACTAAAAAAAACCACCACGTTTAACCATTTTTTTTTTTCATCCTTAGGTCTTATTGCGGCGATTCCAAATAAAATATTGTTCAGAAATAGTACTTAGGAAAGAATACAATCTGACGACTGACTAACTAATAGCATATATTGTTTCATTTAACATTGTTTTGAGTGGGAAAAGAACCCGTGTAGAAAGCCAGGAAGCCAACTCAGTATGTGTGTCACGAGAACACGAGGCATTGAACACCCATCCCGGGAAGGTTAACCCGGTCAACAAATGCCCGCAGAAGTCGGATGTGTCGGCCTAACGGCGCAAGAACGCAGCTCTGATGTAAACAGGCACAACGCAGTCACATCCGAAAAAAAAAATCCGGATGAACGCAGAAGAAGAAGAAGAAGAATACCCATCGACACAGACCATAGTGACGTGGGCACAAATACGTTTACACCTAATTCAAAGACCTAATTCTTGTAACAAATAACCATTAATTTGAAAAAACAGAATGGATGCATCAAAGGCATCGTAACGAAGACACAACGTAACGTTTCCAAAACAGTCTTTATTAGGAGCAGCAAACGTGAAGCGAGTGAACAATATAAAGACAAAGTACCGTGAACACTGACTCAGCGTGTGTGTTTGGACAGGCAGCGGTGATTTAGTCAGAGGTCAGGCACTGGTAACGTTTGTGTTAACAATGTTATTTACCATTAGTTGCTTGGTTCCTTTTGTGTAGCGGGTGTTCTTGTGTAGTCGCCGTGAGAGTAAACAAGTTCTCAGTAGCCTAAATGTGTTAACATTAGATATTATACATGTCCTTTAGAAGATGTCGCAATCAATCCCAGCAATTTTTGACTTTCTGTGATTTACTAGGCACGTTACGTTCAATAGTTTGCCATTGCTTTCTGAACAACCAAGCTCGTAACATAATTCAAAATCAACACAAGGAGGTTAGTTTCCAACTTTCCTGCAGCTGATTTCAAATTGTGTATGCGCATTGCGATCGGAGTTCGTTACTTCTTCGCCACAGACTCGGGGCCCGATGTAGTGTCGTAAAATACATACAAGATACTTTCTAGAGAATTGGCAGGGCAAATGATTAGATTTACCACTTCACAATGCCGTGATTTAGAGTGTGAATAGAATTAATTAAGCTACAGTACAGCTTCGAATATATAAACAACATTAAACAAAACATCAGGTATATATAAAAAGACAATTACAGAAAACAATGAACGTTATGGTGACAAGCCTCCACGAGCAAACAAACAGATGAAAACACAACAACATGTGAATACATAAAAGCATAATAACAGAATGAAAAATGAAATGGATAAATGAAAAATAAAAACAAAAGAAATTTAAAAAAACCAATCTACGTGCTACTTATCTCATAATCACAATCTGTGTGACAAGCGATTCTCAGATAAAAAGAACACAACTGTTTTGTTTATTTGTTTTCTCATTTTCTTAACGAATTGTTATTCCATAGTTTTCATTCTTGTCATTCTGATATTATGCCTTAATGTAATTACTGTAGTGTCTGCTCCGCCGTTTATATGTTGCATTGTCTTCTGTTTGTTTGCAGATGAAAGCTTGTCGATGCAACGTCTTTTGTTTTCCGTAATTGTGTTATGAAAAGCTGCCCTATTCGAGTTTTCGATATCGTAATTTAGAGTTAATGACAAGCACTTTTGCTCCAAACGAAGCCATTCTTCGAGAAGCAGACGAGAACTCAAATTTAATTAAAGAAATTAGATGTAAATTTTCAAGATTTTTAAAAATGTTGTGAGGAAAAATAAATTTGAAAAATTCGTGACAACTGATAAACGTGTTGTCAATTAACAAAAAAAAAAAAGAAAGAAAATTACCATGAAATAAATACCGAGATGGCTTGAATAAATAACCTTTTCTGGACAAGACCAAAGACCTAGTCTAAGAATTTGGTCATCGTATGAGATAGTTGGCAGAAAATAATGATGTTGGTGGTGAAGTAGTAGGTATTACGTTATTTACCTGTGTGTTTATTTGTAGTCCCCAGATGCTCCGCCCTGCACACACAACCACGCTGATCGTGATTATATTCTACGTGGGCCTTTCACTGTGGCTTATTGAGACCCGTCGGCCCAGCATTGTGGTGGATGTCCAGAACAACCCCGCCGTGTCCGAGATGGCCAGAGTCATAAAGGAGCAAAAGGACAGGATCGAGTACCTCTCCAGCCACCCCAAAGTTGTCTATCGATGTGCAGACGACGAGTCCAAGATCAAATACCCGAGGTATGAGAGCTAATGTAGCTATTGTATAGTTGGATATTACCATAATGTGTGTGTGTGTGTTTGTGTGTGTGTGTGTGTGTGTGTGTGTGCGTGCGTGCGCCAGGAAAAAAGGTTGTGTTTAACGTGTGTGGAACGAAAAAGTAAAACTGTACTGTGTTTCCTAGGAAAATGTTGCTGTTTTACATGTGTACTAATGAAAACTAGATATTTAACGTACGTCCCGGAGAAATATACTAATAAGTAGATCATTAACGTCTGTGCTACAAAGAAGTAGATGTTTAATGTATGTGCTAGGAAAAAGTATTTAACGTATGTGCTTGGGAAAAGTAGATTTGTTATCTGTGTGCTAAGAGAAGTAGATGTTTATCGTATGTGCTACAATAAAAGTAGATACTTAACGTATGTACAATGAAAAGGCTGATGTTTAAGTTACGTGCTGGGAAAAAAGTGTGGGGGTTTAACGGGCTTGCTAAAAGTAGATATTAGTCGTGTTCTAGGAACAAGTAGATCTTTTATATATGCTAGCAAACAAGTAAGTATTAAGCGTAAAGGTTAATGAAAAAACATTGAAGGTACACTGAACATGAAAAAATACTACTCTGTGAAACAGCCATAATATCAGTGCATATATTTACAAACATGATGTTAATGTTAAAATGGCAATACTAACAACAGATATACATTTAGAACGCACAAGAGTTAAGTTGGGTAGAGTTGAGTCAAGAACCGACATATTAGATCTCGGGGCATCCTTATACGTGCTTCGTCCTCATCCTCAACTGTCAGTGAAGCTTCCCAATACTAATGGTATCAGTCTGATCATGTGTCCATCTCGCCTTTCCTCGGAGTCGTGAGTGTCGGCCAAATCTTTTGGTCACTTCCTGTAGCAACATTCTCTCTAGGCCGTCATAATCTACTTGTGTTCCCGCACTATACACGCGATCCCATGGACGCCAGCCAGGCATGCCTTACCATGCACCAGCACACCATCCATCGGTGCATTCCCAGGCAAACATGTCTGCTTGCTCGTTTCCTCACCACAGCCAGCATGTCATGTGGGGACAATCCTACTCATATGATTTCTGTTATTATTTATTGTTGAATCGAAGCCTGCCACTCTGCCCAAAACATGCCTTTCTTCACCTTTCTCATCATTATGAGTCAGTTACAACACGACATGCATGTGCCGTTAGTGACTGCCTCCACCTCCATTCTCAGACAAGATATGGCATCTTATGACATGATCACATGTCGTGAACCAATTGCTGCACCTCCCATTTAGTGCAGCCTGCTGGATAACCCCTGCAATCCCCATCCAGTGTTATTATGACCCTGCATAGATCTAACTGTTCCTGTTATTCTGACCTAATCCTCTCTTCTCTTAATGTTCTCAATCATGCATGATTGTGTCCTATCTTGACCCATCTGTGATTTCCCTCTGATTTTGATATCGATTATACCATTAACCCTACCCCGTTCAACCTCAATGAGAAGTTATATTAGGGATCCATCCCTGGCTCAGACTAATAATCATGTGACTGAGTCAGGCACAAATGGCGGATGGCCACGGTTTCACCCACACAGGATATTAATTTTGATTGTTGTCCAAAGATGGTAATGGCGAGCTTTTAACTTCCTCTGACGAGCCTGTGGCTTTTAACTGTATCCAGGGCTCCATGCAGGTGTTGTTCCGTGACTGCAGCCGCTCAGAGATATGATTTAGCCTGCAACACCTTCAGCTTAAATGCAATTGTGCGTAAAGCTGCTGGTGTGTCCCTCGGCGTCCTACCGAAAACCTCGCTCAAAGCACTAATTCCGTAGCTTCAGCGACGATCCCTCTTCCCCCCTCTCCTTCCGAAGTCTCGAAGAAAATTGCACTCGTGAATCGAACAACATAGCAAGAAATCGAACCCACAATATTCGGAGCACGAAGCAGATGGCATAACTACTTTGCCACGGAGCCTGCTGCGTCTTCCAGTATCACCCGCATGGCTTCGATCTTTATGCGCTCTAGTTTTTCCAGCTGACTCTGACTCTGTGAGCAGTCCCAACCCATACTTAACTACTGAGAGAATCAGATGTTAAAAGAGCAAGGACAAAATTGTTTGCCCCATGCCCATTGCTGCCATGATCTTCAACGCAATGTGTCATTTCAAAGCAGCTTCTTCCCCACCATCCCTGAATGATAGGCTTCTGACTAAGGTGATTCCCGGGTATCTAAGTTTACTTTCTCTGTTAACATTTCTGCCATGTATTATGAAGCTTGAGGCATCAGCCTTAACAATGATATTGTTCAGAGAGCACCATCACCATAACACACACGCCTCATCTGGGTTAATGACACGACCCATCTCAGTACACCGGTTGCTAACTTTGTTTACTGTTTCCTGCAACTCTTCCGCTATTTGCATCGTGTCTCTCTCTCCCCCCCCCCCCCCCCCCTCTCGCCGCCTAAACGCAAGGACATCATCTGAAAATGTCAGCATCCTCCCACTGTCCGGTTCTTCAGTGCTTGCAATCTTGCTTTAATGGCACAGCGATTGCAGAGCCTTGTGATAATCCCGGGGTAATTAATGCACTCCGCCGTGGTCCATGTACCTGGGCGGAGAGCAACCCTACGTGAGTACAGGGTAGCTGCTATCCAAGTCACCACCCAGGGACTAACACGCATTTTTACAAGAGTGAGCATTAAGAGATCATATCTGCCTCCGATATGCGCAACCTCATACTACAGTGCTGCTGTCATTGTTTCCTGTCTAATTTGACACCCCCGTCTTAAACATCAAAAGCAAATATTGCTGCTTTTAACCATGCTCACTGGGCTGGTAACTCCGCAGCCTTCTCTCTTTGAGTAGCTTTCCCCCTTTGAATAATATCTGCAGCTTAACAGCAACAATCTTGTTAAGTGTATTCTACGTGGTGATAATCCCATAGCCATTAAGTCTTAAGTGGTCCTTGTCTGGCTTGGGGATTGAGATTAAATACCCGTGCCTTCACTCTTGGGGCACTGATGCTTTGCTAATGCACAGATTAAACCAAACAACCATCGACTCCAAATCTTAATCACTCATCTTGTGTATGTGAGTACCTGACACCGTCAGGTCCTGGCGCAGTGTCCTTTCAGTATATGTTTTATATCGTCTGTATGACATACTCGTAGCCATCGTCCTTGATGAAAACTGCTCGTTGCTCTACAACAGCCTGCCTGCTATCTCCATCATTGTTATCTGGCAGTGTTATAACCCTGTCCAGGAAAGCTTCTCCTTGTCCGTTGTCATGGACATGCCGTTACCCATGTATGCTGTGCTCATTGGGATAGGCTGGTCTGTTTTACGCATTTGTCTGTGTAGTTTCCAGAATATATCCAAGTGTTATCATCTAACTCATGAACTTATCCCATTGAGCCTTTTTGGCCATCTGCTGCATGGAGAAAAACCTACACAGTTCGCGGCGACTGCACTAGCCAGGCGGCCTTAATTCCTCAGGCTCAAAGACCATACACCGCAAGGTACTATATTGGCAGTAAATGACAGTTTGACAGTTTTGACAGCTGCATGGAGCTTAAACTCCTGAACTCTCTCATTTTTCACCATTTCCAGCGCCCCCCGTTTCTCTTGTGTGCTTTGTGGTGTCTTTCATAAATTATCTGCAAGACATATGGGCAAAAATATTATAAAAGCAAGGACTGGTGCAGAGGACGTTAATCTGATGTCATATATTCAGTTGGCTTCGTGGGACCTGGCATTTTAGCAAACATGACATTTCTTCTTCTTCTTCGTTCATCCGGAGTTTTTTTTTCGGACGTGATTGCGTTGTGCCTGTTTACAGCAAAGCTGCGTTCTTGCGCCGTTAGGCCGACACATCCGACTTCTGCGGGCATTTGTTGACCGGGTTAACCTTCCCGGGGAAACATGACATTTTACAACGCAGTTTCGCAAAGGGAACGAACGAACTTTATTTTTAAAGTGTCACAAATTGGGGGATTTGTCCCGTCTCACATTCGGCCCTTAAAATCACTCGTCTTTCACTCACCAGTTATCTGTCATGAAGTTTACATTTACCCTTTAAAAAAAAAAAACGAAGAGGCAAACATAGTAAAATGAATGCTGTCGGCCCGCCCCTAGAGAATGTTAAGCAGGTAAATGGGCTGCGGCGGAGAGAAAGATTAGTATAATAGAAACGTTGTTCGTTGTGTCATAATATACTTATTTTTGTTTTGTGATATTGTTCTATTTGTGTGTGTTGTGTTGTGTGCGTGTGTGAGTGTGAGTGTGTGTGTGCGCGTGCGGGCGTGCGTGTGTGTGTGTGTATGTGTGTGTGTGTGTGTGTGTGTGTGTAGGTATTTCCGCCCTGTGATGTACGTTTACCGTTGTGGTGTTCCTTGTAAGGTATGTGCATGTTTTTTTTTAAAAAGTATATCTCACTTTTTCGCAGGAACAAACGAACTTTATTTTCAAAGAGTCACAAAATGGGCACGCAGGCCCGTCGTACATTCGGCCGTTCCAATCACTCATCTTTCGTTCATCAATTGTGCATGTTACATTGTCAAATGAATGTTGTAAACATAAACCGTGCATAAACCATGTTATGAGACAGACAGTCAGAAAGACAAGTGCACACGCACAATCATAAACACATAATACAATCCTGCATACAGTCTTTAAAAAAAAACATACAGACTTAGATCATTTACACAAACTCTCATACAGTTATGCACCCACACAGTAACACAGAAATACATACTCCCTCACATACACGTATTCTTACTGACAATCACAAACTCACTAAAAAAAGGTCTTCTCACACACATACACACACACACACACATACACACCTGCCTGCCTGCCTACCTGCCTACCTACCTACCTACCTACCTACCTACCTAACCTCCCACTCTCACGCCAATATATCCTCATTCAGGAGATAGAGGTAGCTAACAGTTATTATTTATGTTATTTCAACAAGAAAGAGACAAATCCCGTTCTCATACATACAGTATGTGATGAGAAGAGAGCCATTGGAGAACACTGTGATAACCGGAAAGTTTAGTGAGAAAAGAGGAGGCAGACCAAGCGAAATGATGTTGTATGGACAGAGATCGATGCATGAATAAATATATAAACAGCAGAGAACAACAGGGACTAAGATATGTGGAGAGACATGAACGCCTATGCCATCTGGCGGGACGCATGATGAGGATAATGATGATAAGAAAGAAATTAGTTTAGTTTAGTTAGTTTAGTCGTTGGGTCAACATCGTGGCACACGGTTTAACCCATAAGTGCTCCATTTTCCTCCTAACTCAAACCTGAGTCTGGAGAAACTCAGCTCAATGCACGAACTCCGTTGCATCGGCGAGGATCCTGAAATACTTTGGGTATATTTGTAACTCGAAATTTTGCCCGGGCAGCGCCGTTGGGCTACTCTTTTTCGATTTCAAACTCTCAAGGGATTTGTACCTGCGCAACAATACACACGGGCGTCCGATCTCACTACCCAGAGACCAGGGGAAATTTTATTACTGAAGTCCAGGTGGATTTTTTAAATAAATCCCGGTCCTCACCGGGGCCTGAACCTGGGACCTCCAGCACTCGGGGCGGACACCATACCTCGAGACCACTCAGCCCCCCTGAAAGAAAGAAAGCGTGTTAATGATGACATCACCCACGAGTGCCCATTGGTCTATACAAATGTGGATTGAGCACCTTATGCCCAATGAGCCTGCCGGCATGTCAAAAGGTCGTCTGTTGACTGTGTGTACTATAAGAAAGCGGCAAACAATGTAATCTGGTCAGTTGAGGCTGGAAGCGCTGAGAACACCGGGACGACTGGAAGATAACGCAGAGGAAGATGGAGAGTAATGGTGTTTGATGGGTTCAACAATGGCATAGGGTCGGGGGGAGGGGGGAGGGGGTGGGGTGTTATTAACAGTATAATTGTTCCACAACACCAAGGGCCGAGATCTGTGGAGAGACATGAAGGCCTACGCCAGCTGGAAGGACACGTGATGATGATGATGTATTAAAGTGTTTTTGAGTGTTGTTGTGCGTGGCAGATGACGTGTAGTGCTTGGATGGTTCTTTGTGGCTCTATTTGCGTGTATACATTGTTTTGCTATTGTTTTGTCCTGTTTTATATTGTGTGGTGCGTATTGTTTCTAAAACTGAAGGGGCCTGACCTGTTTGTGGATGTCTGCGAGTGTTTGGTGTGAAAGATCTACGACATTAGATAGGTGTATTATTCTGGGTATGATGACGTTGTTTAATATTGTGCTCCTTCCAATTATTGTTGAGGCATTATATTTGACCTACGGGTCGTTACTGTGATTTTGTGTGTCACTGAATGGCATGTTTGTGTATGCGCGCGTGGTGGAATCACACAGATTTGTGATCCCACATATCATTAGTGTCTAGGAGTGTTAGATCCGGTGAGGTAGGGGGGAGGGAGGCAGGGCTGTCACCTTTGTTTCTCCATTTCTCCTGACTCAGTATATGAAATATGTGTGTTAATTGTCTCTCCACTTACTGTGACAGCTTATCCTGGTGCGAGGAATTTGCTGTCTAAAGATTAAATGTCATGGCAGGGCATACCAGGCCCTAAGCCTTGGTCGGCAACTGGTCTGGGATCAAAGCTCCTATAAGCGGACAGTTAGAGCATTGCTTTTTATATGGCAGCTTCTGCAGCTTGTCTTGTTCCAGATGTATTATTGGTGTTATCTTTCCTAGTGGAGCAAGCGGCAAGCGGGATCATGCTGTATGGGCAACCACATGGTCCTAAATTCAGCGCAGGCTTTGTGCTGTGGGGAGAGATAATTGTCTTTTATTTGAAGCACAATAGCTACCGTATGTCTAGACCAGTGGTTCTCAACCTTTTTTGGCCTATGCACTCTTCACCATATGTTCACAATGTCACTCCCACTCCCCCCCCCCTTTTTCGTATGTCCTCCCTATACACCCCCGCCCCAACACAGTATACGTAAAAATGGAAGCTAAATTTAATAACTCATATTAGAACACATCTAGACGTCTACATAAAATATGATTTGCGGGTCTACTTACGTTATAAAACGAATTTCAGAAGGGCGAGAAGTGCAGAACCGTAAAGTATGGAGGGAAAAACAATATAAAGAAAACGGTTCTTGTATTAACGCGATCTTGAAATAATCTCACCCCGCCGCCTTGAAAACCCTAACCGCCCCCCACCCCTCCCCACCGGTTGAGAACCACTGGTCTAGACGGTTAGGTGCCAGTACTTTGACACAATGTGTGAAAATGTTCAGTATATGGTGCATGCTTTTCTTTATTAAGCCAACAATACATTCTTACACTGAAAAGGCTGTGTCTGCAGTTCATTGTGTCTTTTGTTTGTCCCGCTGTCAACAGCTATTGACACGTATTCCGCTACGTGAAATTTGACTCGTCAATTTGTATGTGAGGCACGTTCATCTTTTGTTTGACACTGACTCAATCTTGAATCAACAAGGCTTAGTGTCATGACAGTTGAACATGTGGAGCTGCTGTTTTTATTGTTATTGTTGTCGTTTTTTTGTTATTATTATAAAGAAAGGGATGTGGTTGTGGGATTTTAGTGTTGGTTTGAGACATCTTCATTTTCTATTACGGATTATGTAATAGAGTGCGAGCATTAATGTTCTTCCTTCTTTTTCTGTTTCTTTTAATCTTGTTTTAGTAAAGCTCACAATCTACTTCACGTTTTTTGGTGATTCATTCATCTCCTCCTTTTTCTACTACTACTAGACGGGCCCGTGTGCCCAATTTGTTAATCTTTTAAAATAAAATTTGTTCGTTCGTTCGTTCGTTTGTTCGTACTACTACCACTACTACCGATGCTACTATTGCTACTGCTACTACTATTGTTGCTATTACTACCGCTACTACTACTACTACTACTACTACTACTACTACTACTACTACTACTACTACTACTACTACTACTACTACTACCACTACTACTGCTACTGTTGCTGCTACTACTACTACTACTACTACTACTACTACTACTACTGCAAGTGCTACTAGAGCTACTACTACCTTTACTGTTACTACCGCTGTTGCTACCACTACTACTACTATTACTGCTACTACTATTAATAAAGCTGCTGCTACTACTACTATTACTGTTACTACGACTGCTAGACTTATGCATCTACAACGACTACTGCGACTACTACCACTACTATTACCACTACTATTACCACAACCACTGCTACTACTACTCCACTACTACTACCACTATTACTACCGCTACAAGTTTTATATTTTGCTGTGTGTGTATTTATGTATTGATAAAGGCCAATCGCCGCACCATCCTTGGTGTTCTGTAACTGTCCTCGTTATAGCTGCATTACTTCATGTCATTGTTTAAAGCAGCCGTGGATATAGATGTAATACTCAGCAGCAGTGGATATAGATGTAATACTCAGCAGCAGTGGATATAGTTGTAATACTCAGCAGCCGTGGATATAGTTGTAATACTCAGCAGCCGTGGATATAGTTGTAATACTCAGCAGCCGTGGATATAGTTGTAATACTCAGCAGCCGTGGATATAGTGTGACAGTGCTACACACAAAGGCTATGATCATGAACGTATAGCACCAGACAAGTCAGTCTTCGCGTTGTTAGAAAAGGATTTTATTGATGAATCATTCTAGCTCAGCACATATGATGGAGACTCTCTTCTCGGTGTTGACATCTGTTCTCACTGGCCCCCAAGTGACGTGTGTGTTTTTCTAGATACCCTTCTTCATTCGTGCACACACGTTCACTATGGTTTTTCCCCCTAGTCAAGGAATGCGCAGCATTCCTTAACTCTTTACTCCTAACCTAGAATCCCTCACTGTTACAATACCTCCCCTTCTTCAAAGAGAATTTTTCCTTGAAAAAATCTCAACCCCAACTTTTAATTAGTTAACTTTACCTCTCTATACTACAATAACAACAATTCTATATATTTCCTAAGTCAATTCTCCTATCTCCTCATAGCCAATTGCTACCCAGAGATCATAATATCGAAACTCTCTACAAAACTCGTCATAAAGTTCTCTAGAAAACTTTCTACAAAACTCTCCATAAAATTCCCCACAATACAAAAGTCTCCTTAAGCGAACCGCTTTTAACTTTAAAACGTCCATCTAAATTATGATTGACAAAACTGAAGATATTCTCCTTATCCTTTATTCCCCCCTGATTCACATTCTCACACTCTCAGTATTTTAGGATAGACAGGAAAAAATAGCTAGTTAGATTTGTGTAGGTGCGCACCTGAAATCAATAAAAGTAAGGAAAAAGTAAGAAAGTAAGAAGTAATCACCTTTCTCTTCCCATACATTCTCAAAACTTTATCAAAAAATAAAGTTTCAAAATTTATCTTCAGTTTCCGTCAATAATAATTGTTATTATCAAAAAAGTATGTTAATCCAAAACTGCTAGCCTTTGTATTATTCAGATCATCAATTTCCCGTTTACCATTCCTTCAACAACAAAAAACTTCCTTACTATTATTATACTGTTAAGTACAGTCTTCTTCTTCCAATATGCAGTTATTTAAATGCCAAATTTCAACCTGGCATTCTCCCCATATTCTCCCATTAAACGCTGTTCCACCCAGCTCCTATTATAAACCGTGTATATACATTGCATACCCCACATGTAATACAACATACCCCTTCATTACTACATATAGAGTCACTTCACTAACCACTACTTTAATTCATCTTCTAACTGAACTTCAAAGTAATAATCATTTTAAACACCCTCAAGGTAACTCAATCAACCCAAAACATCGTAAAAATAACCATCTAAGTTAACTTATTTTTCACATTTCATAAAACACAATTGAAGTCCCAACAATTGAACAAAGCATTTCAATCCCCTCATCATATATATCCCCCCACATTAATCAATGTACACATACATTATAAATTTCAAGACTAATTTCTGAGTACCCAATAATAATTTTCCGCTTTAGCAAAACTCCATCAAGTAAACACAAAAATATCGTGTCCAACTTCTTCTTCTATCTGCCATCTGCAGAACCTTGTATCACTCTATTCATCTATCACTTCTCCATTTCTTTAATAACCTCAAATTTTTTTCTATAATTGCAATATCTACATCAATGTCGCTATCCTCTCGAGGAGAGCTATCTTCTTTCATATCCGCTTCTTCATCAGTTTCTGACTTTTCATCCATCTCTTGTTCCCCATCTGTATATCCATTACTAGCAACCGCTAATCTCTTCCTTTCTACATCCAATCTAATTTTTCTGTCTTGCCGTCTCAACAGATTTTCAAAAAGTGGCATCTCTTCCTCACTCGAAGAATTCTCTCTAAGTTTCCTTTGCCTCTTAATTTCTTTTTCTTTCTGTCTATCCAACTTTCTTTTTACTGCTTGTCTTGTATTCATAAATGGAGGTTCAATATTTTCCTTAACTGACTCTTCACTCATATAATCGTCATACACATTATTTTCCTCTGTCATGACTGTTTTGGTATCGTTTCTTCTTGTTCAGCTGTATTAGATGCTGTTGTTACTTGTTTTCCATTCTCTATAGGCCTTGGATAACCCGATTGTCTGACGATCTGTCCACCCGACAATATTTCTTCGGAACAATAATTATTATTATTATTATTCTCTGCATCCCTTTCTTCATTATCCCGCCTTAAGTGTTCTACATGTGAACGTGCAACATGCCCTGAAATTTGATTCTTAATAGTATACGACACTGGACCTTTTTTTTCTAAAATATAGTATCCCGGGACCCAATGAGCATCAAACTTAGAGTTTTTTCTATGTTTTTTATAATATACCCTATCACCTACGTTAAACTCTTGTAAGTGTGCATTTTTATTTGCGTATTTCTTCTGTCTTTCTCTAGCCTTAATTATATTATTTCTTAAACGTACATGTGCTTTATGCATCTCTTGCAACCTTGTTTCTTGAAAATCTTCCCCCAAATATTTTCTCCTAGGTTTTAATAAATTATCAATTGGCAATATCGGTTCTCTTCCATGTACTAAGTAAAATGGTGAGAAACCTGTTCCTTCATTTTCGTGTGTACGTATCGCCGCTAATGCCATCCCCAAATAAAGATCCCAATCCATATCGTGTTCTTCTACATTTTTCGCTAGAATATTGTATAGTGTTCTATGTTGTCTCTCATTTTTAGCGTTAGAAGTCGGTCTGTAATATGAAGTTCTAATGTGTTTTATATTCCAATCTTTTACCAATTTCTCAAACTTTTTATTTACAAACTCTTTCCCATTGTCTGTAAGTATTATTTGTGGACACCCAAACCTTGGTATAAATTCTTGTAAAAGCATATTTATAACTGAATCCGCACTCTTGTCTGGAATTGGATATACTTCTGGCCAAAGACTATATGAATCAACTATATGTAGTAAGTATACATTTCCCGATAACGTTTTTGGATGAGGACCTGAAATATCCAAACTTACTTTCTGCATTGGAAATTGAGGAATATCGGTATCTTGTAAAGGACATTTAATTATCTTCATGTTCCTTAACCTACACTTTTCACATGCTTCAACATATTCATATACGCTTTTGAATAAATTCGGCCAATAATATTTACTGCTAATAGCCTTCACTAACTTATCTCGTCCAAAATGACCATTATTATCGTGGTACGCCTTTAAGACTTCTTGTTCTAAATGTTTCGGAATATATTTTCTTACTCCTTCACCTTTTTCATTGATATAATATAATTGATTGTCTTCTTGTAACTCTACAAACTTTCTTTTAAAACTATTTTCCCCTGTTTCTTTCAATTTCTTTTTTATCTGTACTACTTTCGGATCCAATTCTTGTTCTGTTTTCATATCAAACTGTTCTAAATGTGGGTCTTCTGTTCTAGCTTCCGACTCTTGCTCCGATGGTAAACTCTCAAATTCTTCCCTATTTATTATGGCAGAATCTAATATATTAACTTGCCAGTTTCGATCATCTACCTCTGGTTCAACTTCATCTTCCGTGTTTCCTGATGACTGTGGGTACGGGATCCTAGACAAAAGATCGGCGCACGTATTATGTTTTCCTGACACATATTCAACCTTAGCATTGTACCCTTGTAAATTCAATGCCCACGTTTGTATTTTCCTATTTTGTATTGGTGCTTCTAATATCGACTTTAATGGCATGTGGTCAGTTCTAATAATGAAATTGGCGTTATGTAAGTAATAATTTAGTTTTTGCAGAGCGTAGTGTATAGCATATGCTTCTTTCTCAATAATCGGCCATTTCTTTTGAGTCTTGCTGAGTTTATGAGACAAGAAATAGATTGGTCTTTCATTTTTAACCCCTGGTATTCCAGATTCTTCTCCTTCATATGGTTGAACCAAACATGCTCCTATTGCATTGTCTGAAGCATCTGTGTATAGTATTAGTTGTTTATTCAGGTCTGGATGTGTTAATAATGGTACCACCGTTAAGCTATCTTTTAAAAGTTCAAATGCTTTTTGACACTCATCATCCCACTTAAATCTAGCATATTTTCCCGTTAAATTCGTAATAGGTATTGCTATCTTAGAAAAGGCTGGTACAAACCGCCGATAATACGCACAGGTTCCTATAAAAGCTCTTACTTCCTTAACGTTAGTGGGAGGAGGTAACTCTTTAATAACTTTTATTTTTTCCATGTCTGGTTTAATACCTTCCCTATTTATTATATAGCCTAAATATTTTGTTTCTGTCTTTAAAAACTGACACTTACTAAGCTTTAATTTAACGTCATGCCTTCTTAATCTGTCAAATACTAGTCTAACATGTTTTAAATGATTCTCTACATCTCCTTTCGTAAAAATCAATACGTCATCAATATATGCTAAGGCAAAACTTTGCATACCATCTAGTACTTCATTCATTAAGAACATATAGTGAGATGGTGCATTTTTGAGACCAAATGGCATACGCAAAAATTCGTACGAACCCATATGAGTACAAAAGGCACTTTTATTTTGAGCATCCTTCGACATCGGTATACACCAAAATCCTGACCTAGCGTCTAGTGTTGTGAAATATGTAGAACCATTAAGCAGCCCCAAAATATCATCAATTACTGGCAGTGGGTACGCTACATTTTTAGTAATTTTATTTAACGCCCTGTAGTCGCAACAGAACCTGTTCGAACCATCAGATTTGGCCACAATTACCACCGGAGATGACCATTCTGATTTTGATCTTGTTATTATGCCTGCTTTCAACATATCTTCTATTGCCTTTTCTACTACTTCTCTATTTCTTAACGGAGTTCTGTATGGTTTTAAACTAATTGGTGGATGATCTCCCGTGTTTATTTCCATCGTAACTGTTCGTGTCTTACCCAATTCTAAATCATTTATCGCAAACACATCTTGATTTTGTTTTATAAATTGTTCTAACACTTCCTTATTTTCTGGTGAAGTTTTTAATTGTGCTAACAATTCTTTTTCTCTTGTTACTTTGTCTAGTGAATGTATTTGTGCTGTATTTCTTCTATATGGATGGATCAATTCATCCATTCTTGCGTTCCCTTTCCTTCTGTATCCGCGTCTATTATTACTTCTTTCATTAGAGGTTTCTGAATAACTTATTCCCACCATATTTACTCTATCTGTTGCCAATATGTCACTAACGCTGTCATGTTCTAGCTTAGCTATTACACATCCTCTGTATAATTTAATTTCCCTACCTGTGTTATTAATAACCATTACTGGAAATGTTAAACTTTTATCTAATTCTATTATTCCATCCGGGACTTCTAAACCTGGCTCATCAATTATTTCATTTTGCAATTCTGTGATTCTGACTATGTTTCCTGCTACATAATACGGATTTCTCTTCAATCTTGCTTGTATCAAATTAACTGACTGTGGTTTTAAATTCATGGTTGTTTTAACTCTAACTAATGTCGACACATGCATATCTTCTTCTAGATCTACGTAAACATCTTGGAATTTTAATTTATGCAAATCAAATAAAAGTCTCACCCCATTTTTCAATAAAAAATCTCGTCCCAATATCATATTTCTATTTAAATCTTTAACCACATGGAACATATGCCTAACATTTATCCCTCCTAATTTCAAATTTATCATCGTTTGTCCTAACACTTCTAATTTTTGTCCCGTTACCGAATGAAGATTCTCTTGAATTCTAATTATTTTACAATTTTTTAACATACGATATAAAAATGCTTCTTTAATCACGCTAACTTGTGCTCCCGAATCAACTAATGTTCTAACTTTATATTTTCCTATCTGTACTATACATGAGCTAGGATCTACCATATTTAATGACAATTGCTTTACCTCAGCTTGTTTTTTATTTCTAAATGTTCTATTATACTCATCCTTTGGGTTTTTAATATATTGATGCCCTTTCTGGATCTTACTATCTTCCCTCTTACTGCCGATCCTATTCAATAAGCGGGATGCCAATTTCCCTGATTTCCTGACCTTCTAAAATTTCTCTGTATTTCTCCAGAATTCCAATTTGCTGGTCTGCCATTTGCCATTCTATTCTGTATACTCGTCTGAACACCTCTACCATTTTGCGTAATCGATGGGCCACTTCTGTTACCACAAAAGCGAAAAATGTGCCCACGTTGGTGACATCCCCAACAAACCACATTCGAGTTATTTGTGTTACCTTCCATGTTTCTTACAGTATTTCTCACTTGTCCTCTTCTATCTTGATTATATACATTCTCGTTTCTTTGCACCATCTGTATTTCTCCTCGTCTTCCTCTCCATCCATGTCTATACTGACCTATTTCCATAGGTTCTTCAATTCTATCTTCTGAACTACTACCTAACTCTCGTCCTACCCTTAGCCTAAACCTTCTCCTCAAGCTTTCCTCTTGTATAGCGATATCTACCGCTTGTGACAATCTTGCAGGATTCTCTCTTAATAATTTAAATTTCAATCCATCTGACCTAATCCCATCAACAAAAATCCCCACCAACATCCGTTCCACTTCTTCTGCTCGTACATTCTGTCCTAAGAATGACTCTTCAGCTAAGTTGATTAACCTGTCACTGTATAGCTGAACACTTTCTGTGCTGTTTTGTCTAGTCTGTCGCAATACTGAGAATGCGTGTTGTGGATCAGTAATTTCAGCATATTTTCTTGCGAGATCATCTTTGAATTCTTCCCAAGTTTCACCTCCTGCTGCTTCTAACTTTCTTCTAATATGGTCAGAAACTGGACTTGTACTTGTTCTGTATGCCAAGTTCTTTTTCTCTGCGTCTGTAGCATTTACTAAATATGCATGTTTTTCAATGGAAATAATCCATTTCTTAAACTGATTTGCTTGACCACTAAATCTTTCAACATCATTGCTTATATTCTGTTGTCTTAACACCGCATCCAACCTTGATATTGCCCCGCCAACTCCAGTGAGTACCTGTGAAAAATCTTGGGATTCCATCCTAAAATTTATAATTATCAAGCAATATACAAATATTTCAACAATATTGATTTCAAACCCAGCAACAATACACAATCTGTTAATTACTCTAATATTATCTAATTAACTTAACTAAATCCTCCAATCGAAGATCCTGACGAAGAAATATTCCTGTTTCAACCCTAAATTTTGATAAAAGAATTTAAATGACCTCCTGATTCAGAATTTCCTACACCACATAAAAAAAAAGACTCTAATCAAGCTCGTTAAAATGATCAGAACAACGAAGAGCGTCTGGATTTCTTTCCTTACTAATTTACTTGAAGTCGAATTCAGATTATTTCCAATTAATTCCTAACGAAGATCACGCTCGATATCAGGCTCGCAACAAGACTTTGATTACCTGCTCGATTACTGTAGATTCCCTTCAGATAAATTCACCTTCATGCAAGAAGCGACAATTGCTCACGACTTCAGCAAAAAATCTTTACTTTCTAGCAGCAATGTGTGACTTTCATATATCTCAAACGTAATCCAGTCAACAACAACCGGACTTAAAGCTGACGCTATCCAGTCTCTTATTTTCATGTGGAACTCTCGCCATGGTCAATTTAAATAGTTGAAACAAGTTTCATTTATGAAGTGACTGTATAAAGTATTGCAGACCTTGATTTCATAATTCTGGAATTCATACCATAACCTTGAGTTCACCTTAAACAGTCCCACGGGTTAAAACTCATAATGATTTTTGATGCAGAACGGCATTACTTGATCTCAATATAGCATTTTGCGTTGATCAATTCTCCAGTTAATTTCATAACTACGTAAAAACATCAGTCTTTCAAAAAAATATAAGTATCAATCAAACCTTTTCTTTAGCGCTGACCTTGAAATTGGATCTCCTTCTTAATCAGGAATCTAGTGCAAACCCAGAACAGCTACCAACAGTCGGCTTTCATCTGTTGTTTTTCAAATTAATTACTTCTCCAGACATGCCCGACATAACTATGGCGGTATTCTCTCTCCGCGACCTCCCATGTTTCGTAAGGTCAAAGGCACCAAATCAGCCTCGTGTGACAGTGCTACACACAAAGGCTATGATCATGAACGTATAGCACCAGACAAGTCAGTCTTCGCGTTGTTAGAAAAGGATTTTATTGATGAATCATTCTAGCTCAGCACATATGATGGAGACTCTCTTCTCGGTGTTGACATCTGTTCTCACTGGCCCCCAAGTGACGTGTGTGTTTTTCTAGATACCCTTCTTCATTCGTGCACACACGTTCACTATGGTTTTTCCCCCTAGTCAAGGAATGCGCAGCATTCCTTAACTCTTTACTCCTAACCTAGAATCCCTCACTGTTACAATAGTTGTAATACTCAGCAGCCGTGGATATAGTTGTAATACTCAGCAGCCGTGGATATAGTTGTAATACTCAGCAGCAGTGGATGTTGTAGTAATACTTAGCAGCCGTGGATGTAGTAGTAATACTCAGCAGCCGTGGATGTAGTAGTAATACTCAGCAACAGTGGATATAGTTGTAATGCTCAGCAACAGTGAATGTAGTAGTAATACTCAGCAACAGTGGATGTAGTAGTAATTTTCAGCAGCTGTGCTTCTTCTAATGCAACACAAGCCAAGAGCCAACTCACTCAAATCCGACTGTAGACTTGTTCACGCCTGGTTAGCTTTGGCAGCTAAGGTTGTTCACGAGATGAAGTTGTAGCCAGTCTCACGAGTCTATTTAGTCTCATGTTTGTGTACGGCCAAATTGTCGCTGTAGCTACGAATTGTGTTTTGTATATGGCCAAGTCGTTGCTGTTGCTATGAATTGTGTTTTATGCGACGCTTTCGGCAATCTGCACTCTGAAAATGTCCGAAATTAATGGAATAACGCCCCGGTGCAATGAAATTGTTCATCTGGCCGCCTCGTTTAGAGTGTATGCAAACACGTCTACATTCAGGTGATATACAGGAACAGGATATGTACATATGTCACCTGAATTTAGATGTTGCTGGATACACTAAATGAGACAACAGGGTATAGATTGCTTGGAGATCAGAATGCAATTTTCTTGCCTCGTTTTTGTTTTTTTTATAGGACACGTGACACGACAGAATAAACCGCCTTTATGGTACTACTTTGAATATCCTGGCTCCACAGTGAACAAGAATGGGGATTTTTATGTGACACGGCAGACGAGAATAAACCGTCTTTATGGTACTGCTTTGAATATCTTGGCTCAATAGGGAACAAGAATGGGGATTTTTTTTCAACAGAAGTTTCTGACGATAGCCATGCAGAGAGTAAACTGTACTAAGAAAATGTGGCGCCCCACCAGCCAGCAAATTGAAATAACTGTTGAGAACATGCATCTTTCCAGAGGCTTCATATGGATGTCAGTTATGGATCATTTCGCAATCGATAAAAAAGAACACTGAAGCTTTTGAGCTCAGATGTTATTAACAATTTCGCAGAATATGACGGCCCGAGAAGAAGAAATAAGGGCCGTGCCGTGCTATGATACAGAGAGGCGGCCGTATCAGGCGGCACCGTAAGAGGGCTTCATAAGGGGGCGGCATATTTAAAGAAAAAACTTGTAAGGGGCGGTATTTGGAAGACTTGCATCATACTGAGAAAATCTACGGCACCGTACTGGAAGAAATATATTAAGATGTTACAAGATGGGGACATCGGAGAAATGTGGCCCAGAACCAATATCATGTTTTGCATACTTTAGCCACATGAAACTTCGCGATGGCTTGGAGAGAAGAATGATGGAAGCCAGGGTCGACCAGCACTAAGAGCGTACAGTCCACAGCAAACACCTAAGACTTGAGGGCGATTGAGGCATGAGAAATGACCAGTGATAGAGAGGCCTCTCAGCGCACCGTGATGAGAGCGACCTTCTGACAAGGGCCTGCTACGTAATACTTTGTGGAACTGCACTGATTATCACTCCAAGAGAAAGCGACAAGCTGTATGCGAAACAGTTGCTTGCAGGGACACAAATGGTCAGAGAAATGTATGAACCGTATAGTTAAAGTTACCTTCATAACCTTTACAGGACATAGCAGTCAACCCCAACATTTATGGCTGTTTGTAATTTCTTATAATGTTAACTTTTAGTTTGCCAATTATTTCTGAACGACCGGCACTCATGCCATTGCATGGAAACCAACTCAATGTGGTCTGCTTACAAATCGCCCGCAACTGTGTTACGAATACGGTATGCGGGATTACGAATTGCATCCATATAGGCACGTTGCGAATATGAATATGTATCTCAAGGGAAACCAGTACTCTGTTGAGACAGACATTTGTAATCATTGTAAAGAATTTTTAAGAAACTAACAAATTATTATTGCTATGGGGTTCCAAAAAGTAAGAAAGCCAGGCTTGCTTAGCATAATTCGACATATGCTTTGACCACCAGGTCCACTTTCATGAATTCTGTACTCAAGCACATACAGTTTTATCTTACTCAATCTCTTCACCCCGTATAGAAAAGCCAGTGACGAGCTGACGGAGATCAAGATGGATACAAACGACGAGTGTGGAAATTCATCAATTGACGCTGTGGTATTGGTGCATACTGCAGCCGATCATTTCAAGCGCAGAGAGCGGTTCAGAATGGCCTATGCAAACTATAGTAACACCAAGCCATACCGACTCAAGGTAAGCATGTTTACTAGATGTTTGGTACAACAACACCAAGACATACCGACTCAAGGTAAGCATGTTTACTAGATATTCGGTACAGGAAAACCAAGACATACCGACTCAAGGTAAGCATGTTTACTAGATATTCGGTACAGGAAAACCAAGACATACCGACTCAAGGTAAGCATGTTTACTAGATGTTCGGTACAACAACACCAAGCCATACCGACTCAAGGTAAGCATGTTTACTAGATATTCGGTACAACAACACCAAGCCATACCGACTCAAGGTAAGCATGTTTACTAGATGTTCGGTACAACAACACCAAGACATACCGACTCAAGGTAAGCATGTTTACTAGATATTCGGTACAGGAAAACCAAGACATACCGACTCAAGGTAAGCATGTTTACTAGATATTCGGTACAGGAAAACAAAGACATACCGACTCAAGGTAAGCATGTTTACTAGATGTTCGGTACAGGGAAACCAAGACATACCGACTCAAGGTAAGCATGGTTACTAGATATTCGGTACAACAACACCAAGACATACCGAATCAAGGTAAGCATGGTTACTAGATGTTCGGTACAGGAAAACCAAGACATGCCGACTCAAGGTAAGCATGTTTTCTAGATATTCGGTACAACAACACCAAGACATACCGACTCAAAGTAAGCATGTTTACTAGATGTTCGGTACAGGAAAACCAAGACATACCGACTCAAGGTATGCATGTTTACGAGATGCTCGGTACAACAACACCAAGACATACCGACTCAAGGTAAGCATGCTTACTAGATGTTCGGTACAGGAAAACCAAAGGATGCCGACTCAAGGTAAGCATGTTTACTAGATGTTCGGTACAGGAAAACCAAGACATACCGACTCAAGGTATGCATGTTTACGAGATATTCGGTACAACAACACCAAGACATACCGACTCAAGGTAAGCATGTTTACTAGATGTTCGGTACAGGAAAACCAAGACATACCGACTCAAGGTAAGCATGTTTACTAGATGTTCGGTACAGGAAAACCAAGACATACCGACTCAAGGTATGCATGTTTACGAGATGTTCGGTACAACAACACCAAGACATACCGACTCAAGATAAGCATGTTTACTAGATGTTCCGTAGAGTATCGCTGCTTATTTATTCATGCGGTATTAAGTTAAGTATTATTTGTGATGGGCTATTCTTCATGTCTACTGCTACTGATGGCTCCTTTCCGAAATGCAAGAAACACACCGATTCTAAGCATCGTGATGAGCCTTCGTGTCACGGTGTGCAAGATATGGGTTTTGTATATCTACCACCAAATAGGGACATTTCTATGTGTGTAGAATAGCGTTTGGTTTCAGGATTCCTTTTAGAGAAGTGTAGAGATCTTAGATGATCTCATGTCTCCTCCTAAATCCCCCCCCCCCCCCCCCCACTTGTTACAATAGATACACATGCATGTCTCCTTCCGGTCTGGCTAATTGTTTGTTTCGCTTTTATTTCTTCGAGGAATTTATCTTTTGAGTCTTAATCTCTCTCTCTCTCTCTCTCTCTCTCTCTCTCTCTCTCTCTCTCTCTCTCTCTCTCTCTCTCTCTCTCTCTCTCTCTCTCTCTCTCTCTCTCTCTCTCTCTTTCTCTTTCTCTCTCCCTTGAATGATGTGTGAATGAAATAATGTATGAAAGAGAGTGAGAGAAGGGCAGAATGTTAGACGGGCCTGCGTGCCCAATTCTTAACCCTTTGAAAATAAAGTTTGTTCGTTCGTTCGTTCGTTCGTTCTCTCTCTCTTTCTCTCTCTCTCTCTCTCTCTCTCTCTCTCTCTCTGTGTGTGTGTGTGTGTATGTGTGTGTGTGTGTGTGTGTGTGTCTCAAGTAGCTTCATTGCTCATTGTGTGTGGTGGTGGTGTGTAAAGCATTATTCTTTAAAACCATATCTACGTGACTTCAATACAATGTTTTTGTTTTTATTGTACTTATCTCTAAATGGGCGCAAGGCCAAAGACGTATACAGTCTCTAATCCTAAACAAGTCCGGTTTTTACTCATGCTGCTATCACCAACCCATACACCCTTGTGCTGAATTAGCGGATAAGTACAAAACCATATTGCACTCCCCGCACACTAGGCGTTTAGCAGCGTGTGAGGTTGGGAGTAATTGTCTATGCCATGGTAACATTGCAACTGTATTAACAATATTATGTTAATATTTTATGTGGGTGTAGAGGACAAGATGAAGCACGCATTTCTCAAGAATAAATGTATCATCTTGGTCTTTATCTTCCCGTTATTTCCCAATAGGGCTTAGATGCACGACCATCTCTCGTCAAGTCCGCCGGTTATTTGTCACTTCTAACAGTTTCCTCTTGTTTTCTCCATATTTTCAACCTCTATCTTTTATTGTCTTCTCCCAGTGTTTTAGACCCTCCTTTACAATTTTTTTTATCTGGCAGAGTTACATACATATATTTTATGTGCAACGTACTTTATTTATGATGTTGTGAAATCTTGAAAAATACTCGATCTCAATCTTCTGACTGATATTCTGACACGACATCCTGCATGATCGGCAAATGTATGGTAAAGGGAAAGCTGTATAAGAATACTGTAAGTACTTTACCGTCAAATAGCCCGAAAACTACCCCAGACATAACAGATCGTAATGCCGATCAGTGCCGAGCCTGTCAACTGCCAGGAACATGTTGGATCTAAGTGAATGTCCTTTGTGCTTGCCCAGGTGGTGTTTCTCATCGGGAGTGTTCTCGATGCCAATCTTCACATCAAGCTGGAGATGGAGAACATGCAGTATGGCGACACTGTTGTCGGTTCCTTCCTAGACACCTACCAGAACCTCACACTTAAGGTAGGTTCCAATGCCTTGAAATATTTCATCAGTTGTAGTTTTGTTTTCCCAACGATGTATTCTTCCTCTGTTTTCGATTAAAATGTCTCTATTTGCAATGTTTCATGAATCTCACTGTATTTTTTTTTTAAATTGACTAAGTGGTCCATAGAGTTTATCTTCTACTGTTTTTTCTCTAGGTCAGAAGGTTTGATTCCTCTCACCCCGCCCTACACAGTATACGTAAAAATGGAAGCTTAATTTAATAACACATACTAGAGCAAGTCTAGACGTCTACATAAAACGTGCTTTGCGGGTCTACTTAGGTTATTAAACAAATTTCAGAAAGTCGAGAAGTACAGAACCGTAAAGTATGTAGGGAAAAGCAGTATCAAGTATCTGTTCTTGTATTAACGCGATCTTGAAATAATCTTAATCCACCCCCCACCCCCTTTCCGGAAACTAAAATCCCCCCCCCCCCCCGGGATGGATTTCCTACCGGTTGAGAACCACTGTTCTAGGAGTATGTAATCTGCTGTCTGCGACGTCAGTTCACACGTGCACATGGCTCATTAACCAATCTTGAATTGTGTATACATCTGGTTGCGTAATATGTGGTGTTCTGTTCTGAAGGCAGAATAATGATTTCCTGTGGTCTGTTATAAAGTGGTAATCGTCTTGTGCTGGTATTGGTAGTTTTCTGATTGATTTGATCATTCTTTTCTTTTGGTGGTGTGTAACAGGCACAGCCAACAATGTATTATTGGCTCTGCGTATTCTTCTTCGTTTGCCTGTCATCTCTCAGTGGAGCACTGGCCTTCGACTCGCACCAAATCCTGTGTAGAATTTCTCATGACTAGTTGGATTTTGGCAGCTACAGTTTTCTACGGAATAATGCAACCTGTCTCAGCCAACCCTTCTTAGTTGCCTCCTACGACAGGCATAGTAGGTCACAGTGTGACTATTCTTTGCTTCTGTTGTCAACTCGGTAGCGCCGGGCTTCGTGTGAGAGGGCGAAAAATAACCGGCCTTGCTTATCAGCATGGCACATAATGGTGATTAACACCGGGCTTATTACGTACACAGAATTGACCCAGAAAAACAGGTGTCGGGAGTCTGGTTACATGATGGATGACGCATGCAGTTACAAGTTAGCTGTGTGTCCATTACAGGACGTTGCAATCAACCACAGCAATTATTGGCTGTTTCTGATTATGCAGGAAATGTTACTGTCAGTAGTTAAACCTTACTTCCCAATGCTCATGCCATCGTGAAACTCAGCGCAAAGAGACCTGCTTCCAAATGACATGCGGCTGATTTCGAATCCTGTACGTCGGGATTGTGAGAGGCTGACATTCACGTTCTGTTTCCGTTCGCTCGCTTTTAACTCAAGTATAGTCCATACACGTGCTACGACTTCTGATGCACTGGACTGCTTATTGCATGGAGATTAGATTTCCTTATTACCACTACCACCAGGCGAACCCACTCCGACTTCTGAGGTACTTGTAATTTACGCCCCCAAGACAATGACGAGAAGTCAGTATTTTAGTCCAACTGATTGATGTAGAGGTTGAACCCGCTCCCTCGTCATCAGCTCACCGGAAGTCGAAGAGCAAGCGCTCTTATCCATTCGACCATGATAAGAGAGCATATGTTAAAAAGACGAATGTAGCAGTAAAGCAGTGGTTCTCAACCTTTTTTGGCCCGTGCCCCCCTTCACCATATTTTCATAACGTATCCCCCCCCCCCCCCCCCCCCCTTTCCTATAAAAAATTTGCCCGCGCCCCCCTTCACCGAATTTTCAGAACGTCATTCCCCCCCCCCCCCTTTCATATTTCCCATCTAAAAAATCCCCACCCCTACACGGTATACGTAAAAATGGAAGGCAAATGTAATAGCATATACTAAAAAAACAAGTCTAGACATCCACATAAAACATGATTTGTGGGTCTACTTCTATATTTATAAAACAAAGTGTATGTATGTAAATATGTGTGTATGTAGGCACTGTTCCGAATTCCGGTCCCAAATAGTTCCGCAGTGAATGTAGTGAATAAGAATCCCTTACAGGACCTCATTGTGTGATTACTTCCGTTTTGACTACTTCCTTAGTTACATATAAATAAATACGGAGATACCGATACTGATACAGAGGCTTTCAATACACTTGTTTCTACTTGATGTAAAGAAATATTATAATGCCAGGCAGACCATCAGCTCGGGTAGAGTGTTACAACTGGATGCTGCGTAACAATCCATTGTTGGGAGGATTTGATGCTCAGGGACAGTCAGTGGTCGTTGAAGCTGACGAGAGCTACTTTTTCACCGAAAGTACCACCGTGGTCACTTTCGTCGTGGTCAATGGGTAGTTGGCCTGGTTGAACGTGGTAGGTGGTCGTTGCTGGTTGGAAGTTGTGGAAAGGCGAGATGCGACAACACTGGAACGCATTATAAGTGATCACGTCCTTACCAGGAACGACCATTGTCACCGATGCCTGGCGAGGCTACAACAACGTAGGTCAACTAAACCATGGCATCTACGATCATGCAGTTGTTGTTCATGCCAATAACTTGTTGACCCTGTACACAGTGGCATTCACACCCAAACAATTGAAGGGTTGTGGATGCAAGTAAAAAGGAAACAAAGATACCAAGGTGGCACTAGTCGTACAGTGTTTAACACTTATTTAGCAGAATTTCAGTGGCGCCACATTCACAAAGTACATGTTTCGGACAATATTTACAACTTTTGTGCCTCAATTTCGAGATATAATTTCATATATTGATGCAGGCTGCTGTAGGTTTGATTGATCATTAGCATTGTCACCTGGCTGCTGTGGGTCTGATTGATCATTATCATTGTCACCAGGCTGCTGTGGGATCTGATTGAACATTCTCTGAAGGCATGATTTTTATTTGCGCTCCCTTGCTTTGAACTCAAGTGTAGTCCATACACAATACATATTCATGCATTGGACTGAACTTTAAACTCAAGTGTAGTCCATACACAATACATATTCATGCATTGGACTGAACTTTGAACTCAAGTGTAGTCATACACACTAATTTCAAGTAATGCTAGAATGAACTTTGCATGGGGATTAGCTCCCCTATTAACAGTGGTCCCTTGCCATCAAGTGGAATGCCTTCGACTTCAGAGGTACTTCAAGTACTTGTAATTTACATCTCCAAGCAAGGACGATAGGTCGCATTTTGGTCAAACTGCCCGTGTAGGGGTTGAGCCCCTTCCTCGGCATCAGCACACCGATGTTTAAAAACATTTTCTTATCCTTCGGCCATGCTGACCTACAAGTATGGAGTTGAACCCAGGGATCTGAGTCAGGGGGACCAATATAACTAGAAAACATTGTCAAAGAATTTTGTAAACATAAACGATACATTTTCCATGTTATAGGAAAATCCCCACCCACCCCAAACCCCCATTCACCCCAACTCCCCCCCCCCAACCAAAACACACAACCCAGATACACATACATGCCTCCCCCATCCCCCACTTGTGTGGTAAGTGTGCATGCCAGTGTATGCGAGGAAGTGTATCTTCGGGGTTATGTGAGTACGTGTGCGTAAGTATATGGATGTGGTAGGTGTTTTGTATGTGCGTGGGGATAAAGTGTGTATTTGCGTGTATTTGCGTGTGTATTTTGTTGTGAATGTGGTATTAAAATGTGTGAGGAGTGAGAGAGAGAGAAGAGAGAGAGAGAGAGAGAGAGGGGGAGCGAGAGCGAGAGAGAGAGAGAAGAGAGAGAGAGCAAAAAGAGAGAGGGGAGAGAGAGAAAAGAGAGAGAGAGAGATGAGAGAGAGAGAGAGTTCAATTGCATCACTAAAATTTTTTGCTACAAATGTATATGTAACATTTTTCTCCACTTCTTTCATTGCGAGAATTTTCACGACAATCGTCATTGTCTCAATTGTGTGTAAAGTGTGGGAGTTTTTTTCTTATTAGTTTCAGTGATCATGTGGGCATCATGTATTGTCTAGATGGAGGATGTGTGTATGGTGGGTATGTGAGGATAAAGGGGGGTGTTGGGGATTGGGGAATGTATGTGTGGAGGGTTGTATGTGGGGATGTGTATGGGTTAATGGGGGTGTGTGGATGTGTGAAGGGATTTGTAGTCGGTGTTGGATGTATGTGTTGTGGGATATTGTGTGTGTGTGGGGGGGGGGGGGGGGGGGAGGGGTTTTGAGAGGATAGTTGGAAATATGTGGTTTGGTGGGGTTGGGGGGGGTGTGGGAGGGGTGTGTGTTTGGGTGGGTTATGGGTGGTAGGAGATTGTGTGGGTTGAGGGATGGGTGTGTAATCGGTGGAGGGGTGTCTGTGAATGGGATATGTCTGTGTGGGGGGGAGTGTGTGAGTGTGGTGGGGAAATGTGAGTAGGTGCAGGATGTAATTGTGGGGGGTGGGAAAGTTTTTTGGTGGAGGTGTGTGAGGGTTGGGGAGATGTGTGGGCGGAGATGTGTATGGGATGTATGTGGGGGGTGGGTTGTGGGGGGAGTGTTTATGGGTGGGTTTTTGTGGGGGGAGATGTGGGGGATATGTGGGATTGCAGGTGTTGAGGATGAATGCAGGATGGGGGATGTGTGTTTGGCTGGGTTTTGGGGTTTTTGTGGGAGGGGGGGTGAACGAGAGTGCATGTGTTGATGGGCCCCGTGGGTGATGGTGTGTGTGGGTGTTGATGGGTGTGTACGTGAGTGGGTGGTGTGTGTGAGAGATGAGTGTATGGGTGGGGGAGGTGTGTAAATTTGAAAGATGTGTGTGAGCGGCGGATGTGTGTTTGTGGGTATATGTGGGGCGGGGTGTGTGTGGGGGGGGGGTTTTGTGATTTTGGGGTTTTGGGTGGGGGATATGTGTGGGCAGGTGGGAGATGTGTTTATGGGGGGGGATGTGTTTAAGGTGGGGATGTGTAGTTGGAGATGGGAAATATTGGGTGGGGTTGGGTTTGGGTGATGTGTGTGTGGGTGGGTGGGTGGGGAAAAATTTTGAGAGTGCGGGATATGTTTTGGATAGGTGCAGGATGTGTGGGTATGTGTGTTGGTTTTCTTCTTCTTCTTCTTCTTCTTCTTTCTTCTTCTTCTTCTTCTCTTCTTCTTCTTCTTCTTCTTCTTCTTCTTCTTCTTCTTCTTCTTCTTCTTCTTTTTCTTCTTCTCATCCTCCTCCTTCTTCGTCTTCCTCTTCTTCTTCTTCTTCTTCTTCTTCTTCTTCTTCTTCTTCTTCTTCTTCTTCTCTTCTTCTTCTTCTTCTCTTCTTCTTCTTCTTCTTCTTGTTGGGGAAATGTGTGTGGGTGGGTTATCAGTGGATGTGTGGCGGCATGTATGTTCGCCTGGTTCTGTGTGAGTGTGTGGAGGTATGTGTGGGTAGGTGGGGGAGGTTTTGTGGGTCGGGGATGTGTTGGTGGCTGCGGGATATGAGGGTGGATGGGGGAGATGTGTCTCACAACATGGCAATATGCACTGTTTATGGTTACAACTTTCATTTGATAATGTTTTTTTTTCTCATGTGAATGTATCATGCGTAATATGCATTGTTTATGCTTACAAACTCCATTTGACAATGTTTTTTCCCCTATGTTAATGTAACATGCACATTTGATGAATGAAAGATGAGTGATTGAAAGGGCCGAATGTAAGACGGGCCTGCGTGCCCATTTGTTACCTTTTAAAATAAAGTTTGTTTGTTCGTTCGTTCGTTCCTCCTCGCCTCATCGTCTCCCTCCCCCTTCTCTCCCTCCTCCTCCTAATCCCTCCTCCTCCCTCCCCCTCCTCCTCCTCCTCCTAATCCCTCCTCCTCCCTCCTACTCCTGTCTCCTCCTCCTCCCTCCGCCTCCCTCTTCTTCCTCCTCCTCCCTCCTCCACCTCCCTCTTCCTTCTACTCCTCCTTTTTCTTCTTCTACTGCTGCTGCTGCCGCGCTCCATTTACCCAAGTTAATTGTTGGGGAAGATGTAAAGATCTTTCAAGTGCTCTTTCTAATACTTTTTGTAAGTTGGTCTTCGTTTAACCTAAGGTTGTTCTAGACTGCAACCAATAATGATTAGACAGACAGGCAGACCGACAGACCGACAGACAAGACAGACAGACAGACAGACAGACAGACAGACAGACAGACAGATAGATAGTCGGGAACGGGAACTTATATGACTACTTATAAGACTTAAATGAGATGCTTCCCATCAGGGGCTGGGCGAAGCTGGGCCGGGTCAGACAGACAGACAGACAGACAGACAGACAGATAGATAGTCGGGAACGGGAACTTATATGACTACTTATATGATTAAATGAGATGCTCCCCACCAGGGTCTGGGAGAAGCCGGGCCGGGTCAGACAGAACAGACAGACAGACATATCTCCGCCAGGTTCTGGGCGAAGCCGGGCCGGGTCAGCTAGTATATATATATATATTTGCAGCAAGAATTGGCCTTACCAGCCACACTCGCCACCGCCATGGATCGTAGTTATTGCCATATGACAGTTATTAAGCCTTTTTGAAGCATAATGTACCATATATGTATATACATAGCATATATCCATGGAGGTGGCGAGTGTGGCTGGTAAGGCCAATTCTTGCTGCAAATGTTTGCCCACAGTAGGTGCATGTGAAAACATGGTCATTTCCACCATTTTGCACCATCTTACGTCTCTCACGCTCTGTGTGTGCTTTATCTGCAATCATTTTCTCCTTTGTCTTTATTTCATTTCTGATAGTTGAACTCCATGTATATATGATATATATATATCATTGGCACCTTTCCGTCTTGACAGACGATAGTTTGTGCTTTAAGAAAGGCATAATAACTTTTACCTAAGGCTGTATCGCATGTGACTGATAAGGACAATTTGCGCTGCAAATGTCCGTTCACAGTGGGTGCATGTGAACACGTTCCATAGCACAACGCCTGGGCTAAAATATAGAGATCATGTGTTGCCCATGCACCATGATCCATCTCTCGGCCTGCCTAGTTCACTCCAGAGGAAAGGTAACACCCCTACATCTGGAACAAGACAAGCTGCAGAAGCTGCCGGATCAGCAAAGCAATGCTCTAACTGTCCGCCTGTCGGAGCTACGATCCTAGACCAGCTGCCAACCAAGGCTTAGGGCCTGGTCTGCCCTGCCATGACATTTTGTCTTTAGCTTGCATTTCCTCGCACCAGGGTAAGGCTTGTACCCTCCCAATTGCGCTCTTCCGCCCGAAGCCGTTGGCACAATGTGGGGTGTCGGGTTTGGTAAGCGCCGCCCAACGATCGAGGCTAACAGAAAATGATGTTGGATGGACTGGTGCGGTGGTGTCGAGCGAATATCATCAGCAAAATTACCGTTTAAAAGGCTTTAAAAAAAATGTCGCTTAAAAGTCGACAAGGTCGACTTCATTGCACCGGGTTTATCCCATATGGCTCGGTCTCTTCCCGCAGCGCGGAAAGCGTCGCACAAAGCACGAACGCCGTAGCTTTTTTTAGTGACGACCCACAGGAGTCTCTGAATCATTGATTGATTGATTGATCTAGGAACCGACATCACAGCATTCGGGACATTCCCATAAGCGCTCCGTCTCCATCCTCAGCAACCAGCGAAGAGTTCCAACACTAATAGTTCCAGTAGCAATCTGATTATATGTCCGTCTCGCCTTTCCTCTGAGCATCGAGCGTCGGCCAGATCACCTCGTCACTCCTCGCTGTCTCATTCTAACCAGACTATGGTGATCCATTTGCTCCTCCGAGGTGTACACGTGCTCCCACAAGGCCGCAACCACGTCTGCCTTGTCATGCATCAATACTCCACCAAGTTTTGCCGAGCCAGCCAATCTATCCGCCTGTTCATTCCCCAGCACACCGGCATGCCCAGGAGAAAAGATCCAGGTGATGCTTGCTACCTGTGACCTCCGAAGCGAAGCAAGCCACTCTGCACGAAGCTTGCCTGTTCTCACCCTTCTCAGCATGCTTCTGAGTCAGTTACAATCACAATATATGAATCATTTAGCTCGTAAACCCGAAGGGCGCGGCCCGGAATCGAACCCACAACCTTCGAAGCACGAGTCAACGGCTTGATCACTTCGCCACAGAGACTCCCACAGAGACAAAAAAATAAAGTAACGTAAAACAAAACGATACAAAGGATCTCTTCATTGAGTAAAAATCTTCTAACATACAAAATAAAATTGATTACAAAAAAGGCAATCAAAAGTGAGCTAATTTTGTCAATATGCCGAATAACTGTCTTTGTACATACTTATCTTGTCGCTTTCGCTTAATTAATTTATGAAAATTGAAAAAAAAAAAAATTACCACATTTCGCCGGTGGGGAATCGAACCACGGTCTCCTGCGTTACAGGCGGAGATATTTACCGCTAGGCCACTGAGAACACGACGAAAAATTTAACAAAAAATATGTCATGTAGTTAGTCCGGATGACATCACATAGACTTGCCTTTGAACCATTGCCTTTGACCCATTACCTTGACCCATTGAGGCTCTGTAAGATATACCAAATCACTACATTTACTGCGGAACTATTTGGGACCGCAATTCGGAAGAGTGCCGTGTATGTATATATGTATGTATGTAAATATGTATGTCCTTTATTTGTTCGCGAACGGCCCATCCGATTGAGATGAAATTTTCTACACGCCTTCCTTTCATTCCAGAGCTGTCAACTGTCATAGTTTTTTTTTCTTCTTCCTCCTCCTCCCTCCTCCCCCTCCCAAAATACGTACGTAAATATGATGATGATGATGATGAAAGAATCCCCGAACCAAAACGCTAGGGAAAGGGAAGAAAATGACGTGACTACACAGAATCGTCACACGGCAATCATCATCATCAAGTGCCGTGCCGGCTGGCGTAGGCGTTCATGGCTCTCCGTAGATCTCAGTCTTTGTTTTTTTTAATCAACTCTGCTGCTGATATTCATCCATGCCACGGCAATATCAATAACAATTCATCTTTTTATGTGTATGGAAGTTATCTACAGTCGTGTAGAAGGGAAGAACTAGACGAGTATGAATTCGGAATGGCGAACTCTCTCCCCCTCTCTTCTCCTCCCTCCTCCTCCTCCCTCCTCCTCATCACTCCTCCTCCCTCCTCCTCCTTCTTCCTCCCTCCTCCTCCCTCCTCCCCCTCCTCCTTCCTCCTCCTCCCTCTCCGCCTCCTCCCTCCTCCTCCCTCCTCCTCCCTCTACCTCCTCCTCCCTCCTCCTCCCTCTACCTCCTCCCTCCACCCTTCTCCTCTTCCTCCTCCCTCTCATCCCTCTCCCTCCTACCTCCTCCTTCTCCCTCTTCCTTCTCCCTCTTCCTCTCCCCTTCTCCTCCATCCTCCTCCCCCCTCCTCCCTCATCTTCCCTCCTCCTCCCTCTCCCTCCTCATCCCTCCTCCTCCTGCCTCATCATCCTCCCTCCTCCTTCTCCCTTCTTCTCCCTCTTCCCTCTTCCTCCTCCTATCTCCTCCCTCCTCCTCCTCCCTCCACCCTCCTCCTACCTTCTCCTCCTCTTCCTCCTCCCTTTCCTTCCTCCTCCTCCTCCCTCTACCTCCTCCTCCCCCTACCTCTTTTCTCCTCCCTCCTCCTCCCCTTCCACCTCTCTTTCCTTCCTCCCCTCCTCATTCTCTCTCCTTCCTCTCCCTTCTTCCTCCTCCTCCTTCCTTCTTCTCCCTCCTCCTCCTCCTCCCTCCTCCGTCCTCCTCCTCCCTCTCCTCTTCCTCACTCCTCCTCCTCCCTCCTCCTCCCTCTAACCTCCTCCCTCCTCCTCCCTTCACATTCCTCCTCCTCCCTCCTCCTCATCCCTCCTCCTCCCTCTTCCTCATCCCTCCTCCTCCCTTCTCCTCCTCCCTCCTCCTCCTCCCTCTACCTCCTCCTCCCTTCACATTCCTCCTCCTCCCTCTCCCTCCTCCTCATCCCTCCTCCTTCTTCCTCCCTCCTCCTCCTCCTCCTCCCCTCCTCCTTCCTCCTCCTCCCTCTCCTCCTCCTCAATCCTCCTCCTCCCTCCTCCTCCCTCCTCCTCCTCATTCTACCTCCTCCCTCCTCATCCCTTCACATTCCTCCTCCTCCCTCTTCCTCCTCCTCCTCCCTCCTCCTCCTCCTCCCTCCTCCTCCTCCCTCCTCCTCATCACTCCTCCTCCCTCCTCCTCCTTCTTCTCCCTCCTCCTCCCTCCTCCCCTCCTCCTTCCTCCTCCTCCCTCTCCGCCTCCTCCCTCCTCCTCCCTCCTCCTCCTCCCTCCTCCTCCCTCTACCTCCTCCTCCCTCCTCCTCCCTCTACCTCCTCCCCCTTCCTCCCTTCACATTCCTCCTCCTCCCTCTTCCTCCTCCTCCCTCCTCCTCTCTCCGCCTCCCTCCTCCTCCTCTTCCCTCTACCTCCTCCCTCCTCCTCCCTTCACATTCCTCCTCCTCCTCCTCCTCCTCCCTCCTCCTCTTCCTCCTCCTCCTCCCCCTCCTTCTCCTCCTTCTCCCTCCTCCTTCTCCCTCTTCCTCCTCCCTCTTCCTTCTCCTCCTTCTCCCTCCTCCTTCTCCCTCCGCCTCCTCCCTCTTCCTTCTCCCTCCGCCTCCTCCCTCCTCCTACTCTCTCCCTCCTCCTCCCTCCTCCTCCCTCTCCCTCCTCCTCCCTATCCTCCTCCTGCTCCCTTCTCCTCCTGCGTTCTCCTCCTCCCTCCTTCTCCCTCCTCCTCCCTCGTCCTCCTCCCTCCTCCTCGCCTCCTCCTCCACCCTACTCCTCCCTCCTCCTCCTAATCCCTCCTCCTCCCTCCTCCTCCCTCCCTCCTCCCTCTACCTCCTCACCCCCTCCTCCCTTCACATTCCTCCTCCTCCCTCTTCCCTCCTCCTCCCCTCCTCCTCTCTCTCCGCCTCCCTCCTCCTCCTCCTCCCTCTACCTCCTCCCTCCTCCTCCCTTCACATTCCTCCTCCTCCCTCCTCCTCCTCCCCTCCTCCTCTTCCCTCCTCCTCCTCCCCCTCCTTCTCCTCCTTCTCCCTCCTCCTTCTCCCTCTTCCTCCTCCCTCTTCCTTCTCCCTCCGCCTCCTCCCTCCTCCTACTCTCTCCTCCTCCTCCTCCCTCCTCCTCCCTCTCCTCCTCCTGCATGGGCGAAATAGAGAACACACTGAACCGTTCAACAGGGATTCATTGTCAAAGAAATGTGGTTATTAAGACAAACGAAAGTGAGGGAAATGAAATACTTTGGGCGTGTAGAGTCTGGAAAAGATGTATATGGAGGGAGGCCTAACGAGTAAGCGGACAAGAGGAAAACCCAACATGGATGGGTATATCTTATATATAAAAGGCGATCTCCGTCCGTCTGTCTGTCTGTCTATATGTCCCTAATGCGCTCGCGAACGGCCCATCCCATTGAGATGAAATTTTTTACACGTCTTCCTTTCATTCCAGCGCAGCCCACTGTCATATTTTTTTAGTATGAAAGTTTGAAGATTTTATATTTCTTTACACTGTCGCCAACTCTAAGAAGACATGGAACAACCTCAGCCATTATTAAATCTACAGGCATATGCGTTATATTCCTCCTCCTCCTCCTCCTCCTCTCCCCTCCTCCACCTCCTACCCTCTTCCTCTTCTCCTCCCCCTCCTCCCTCTCCCTCCTCCATCCTCCTCTTCTCTCTTTCTCCTCCTCCTCCCTCCTCCTCCCTCTTCCTCCTCCCAGCTCCTACTCCTCCTTTTTCTTCTTCTTCTGCTGCTGCTGCCGCTGCTCCATTTACCCAAGTTAATATATTACCAAGTTGGTCTTCGTTTATCTAAGGTTGTTCTAACTGCAACCAATAAATGATTAGACAGACAGACAGACAGACAGACAGACAGACAGACAGACAGACAGACAGACAGACAGACAGACAGACAGACAGACAGACAGACAGACAGTCAGTCGGGAACGGGAACTTATATGACTACTCATATGAATTAAATGAGATGCTCCCCATCAGGGGCTGGGCGAAGCCGGGCCGGATCAGACAGATAGACAGACTGACAGACAGACAGACAGACAGACAGACAGACAGACAGACAGACAGATAGATAGTCGGGAACGGGAACGTGAGCTTATATGACTACTTATATGAATTAAATGAGATGCTCCACACCAGGAGCTGGGCAATGCCGGGCCGGGTCAGACAGACAGACAGACAGACAGACAGACAGACAGACAGACAGACAGACAGACAAACAGACAGACAGTCGGTAACGGGAACGGGAACTTATATGACTACTTATATGAATTAAATGAGATGCTCCCCACCAAGGACTGGGCGAAGCCGGGCCGGGTCAGCTAGTACTTTATAAAATGAATTTTAGAAGGATGAGACATACATAACTGTATAGTATGAAGGGAAAAGCAATGTCAAGTAATCAGTTCTTGTATTAACGTGATCTTGAAATGGTCTTCATTCCCCCACTGGAAACCCTAAAATTCCGGGGGATTCCCCACCGGTTGAGAACCACTGCAGTAAAGTATAAAAAGATGAATGTAGCAGTTGTTGTTGTTTCTTCCACGTTAGCCGTTAGGTGTCGCGGGGAGGGGTCATTGAAGTTCTAGCGCCTGTGAAGTATAAAAAGACGTATGTGGCAGTAAAGTATAAAAAGACGGATGTAGCAGTAAAGTTTAAAAAGACGGCTGTAGCAGTAAAGTATACACGTGAATGCATTAAGAGAACAAACAACAAGAGTTCAAGAAGAGACAGGATGGGAGATGTAACCATCAGATACAAGTGTTGGGAAACAAGGACATTTACTAAGACCGCACACAGAAGTGTAGCGAAACATGGGCAGACACTAAGACGACAGACAGAGGTGTCGCGAAACATGGACAGATACTAAAACGACAGACAGAGGTGTAGCGAAACGTGGACAGATACTAAAACGACAGACAGAGGTGTAGCGAAACATGGACAGATACTAAAACGACAGACAGAGGTGTAGCGAAACATGGACAGATACTAAAACGACAGACAGAGGTGTAGCGAAACATGGACAGATACTAAAAAGACAGACAGAAGTGTAGCGAAACAAGTTCAGATACTAAAACGACAGACAGAAGTGTAGCGAAACATGGACAGATTTTTAAGACGACAGACAGAAGTGTAGCGAAACATGAACAGATACTAAAACGACAGACAGAAGTGAAGCAAAACATGGACAGATACTAAAACGACACACAGAAGTGAAGGAAAACATGGACAGATACTAAAACGACAGACATAAGTGAAGCAAAACATGGACAGATACTAAAACGACAGACAGAAGTGTAGCGAAACATGGACAGATACTAAAACGACAGACAGAAGTGAAGCAAAACATGGACAGATACTAAGACGACAGACAGAAGTGTAGCGAAACATGGACAAATACTAAAACGACAGACAGAAGTGAAGCGAAACATGGACAGATACTAAGACGACAGGCAGAAGTGTAACGAAGCATGGACGGATACTAAGACGACAGACAGAATTGTAGCGAAACATGGACAATTGCTAAGACCACAGACAGAAGTGTACGAAACATGGACAATTGCTAAGACCACAGACAGAAGGCTAACGTGTAGGCTAAACGGGAAAAACTGTCATTAGTATGTACGAGTGTGTGAGAGTCTGCGTGCATGTTAGAACTAGACAAGTGTTGAATGTCACGTTAACCTGGGCACCTGGGATAGTTTTATGTATATAGGTAGTGAGAGTTAGCGTGCGTGTTTGACCTCAGACAGCTATTGAACAGGTTAGCGACACGTTAATATGGGCACCCGAGAGAGTTTGTGTAAATAGGTAGTGAGAGTTAGCGAAGGTATCCAAACTAGGGCAGACGCATTAACTAGGGCACTCGGGAGTGTTGTGTGAGAGAGCGATTTATTTTGTCTTCAGCTATTGTTTGCTGCTTGTTTCCAACGACTGGACGAGTTTAAGGCAAGTCAAGATCCTCATCGAAGACAGTTCGTGTGTTTGCATATCCTTTACAGGACATCGCTGTCAACATCAGCATCTTTCAGCTGATTGTTGATTTCTTTGGCAAGATTACGCTCAGTAATTTGCCATTGCTTTCTGAGCGGCCGGCTCACATACCCCGTAAGTTACCGACGCGATTCCGAACCACTGCTGATTCTCACCGTCGTCACGTTACTTACTAGAGTATACGAGATTATGGCGAAAAGTTGCTAACCTCTAGGCCAGGAAGCCGGCTAGAAGACAGTTACCTAGTTATAATATACCCCATCATCGTCATGTGCCATGCCGATAAGCGTGGACGGTCATGTTTCACCATATCACATGATCACCAGAGTCGTAGATCAGCTCTATCGTTCTATCTCGACTATGCCATGCGGCCAAGTCATGCAGATATTTACCTCACTGCCTTCCATCGGTTCTTTTCACCTAATCTTGCCAGTTTTCACCAAGTTCTCCAGTTTATTTCTTCTCATAACGTGTCTAAAAAACGTAACTGTCTGAATGCAATTTCTCTAATCAGTTTACGGTTTTCATTTGTTTCTTGTAGGACTTGCTCATGGGTTTTCTGCCTGTCCATGGTATTTTGTACATTCTCTCTAAACCACATGCCCATTGCCATTAGATGTTTATCAGCTTTGCTTCTAATTTCCCTCGTTGACATCCACACAAAAGTACTGGTTCTTTGTAACACTTTCAACACTATTTTTCTCATACTAGACCTACATTGCCAGTATGATCTTCAGTATGTTGTGAGATCATCATCACAAGCAATGCCGACTTGATAACACAGAAACCTCGTTAATGTCACTTATTGGGCAGCCTCGCCACTTGATGAAAAGGACAGACCGATCACACAGACGAGGACAAATGTATCAGCAGCTGGCAAAGGCATTTTCATCTGCTATAGCTCATCTCAATTTAGATTCCCTGACGGATGATGGGCTCATGTGGGATGGCTAACCTTTGAAATCGTGCTTATAGTGGGGTAGAATAACGGGTAGATCATTACGGATTTGAGAGAACGGTGCTGCAGGGAGTTACCAGTGGTTCTGACGGACACGCAGGACTTCCAGAAACGGCCAGATGGACACATAATTAGACTGCTCGTACCATTAATATTGGGACTCTTCGCCGGCTATTGAGGATGAGTACGGAGCAGGCATGGAATGTGCTGCGTTGTCGTGTCTTGCCTCATCTCAACCACGACGCTTATCGGTATGGCACATGGTAATGTAAGGACCGGCAGCGACCTATCTATGAGGGATGGCACAACCGGACTCTCAGTTAACAAAAGATACTATCCAGGTGTGTTCCGGCCAGGTGTGTGAGGTTTTTCAACCGTTAAAGTCACATCAATTTGCGGGGACGTTGCGATCAACCCCAGGATAATTTTCTAGGAAAAACTTTAGGTTCAGTAATTTCACATTGCTTTCAGAACAGGAAGTTAACGTTCAACTAACATGTGCAGGAGATGGACCCACTACCCTGCACCGGCGCACAGCTAGTTTAACTGACTTAGTGCCGAAGGACAATATAGTCGCAAACTGGGACTTCTCAATTGGACAGAAGGACGATATATCACCATACTGGGGTCATTGTGTTATTTATTTTGTTTTGTGGTTTCTTCCGCAGTTTCAATGCTCAGTTAACTGACATTTACATTATAATACTTGTTCATGTGATTGTGTGTGATGGTTGGTCCAAACTTACTTTTTGCTTGGCACTGAATCAGCACAAATGCCTTTAACCTCTCTGCCTCGCTGACCGCTTACTTGTAAGAAATCTCCACGGAGCTTGATATGAGTTTTTCCGAAACGTCGTGTAAATTCCAGACTTCTTGTATTGATTGCGTGAAGTACGCGTGTTTGATTTAAAGAACTATAAGCTGCGCATCATGCTGCCTTCCGTGTCCTGGTATCTTGAGAAGCTGTTTGTTTATTTTCGTGCTAAGACTCTATTTGATATATCAATGCGTGGCTTATTTCACTAATTAAAACTGTTTATAAAACAAAAGTATGGTGGGAAATGAAACGTAGATCTATTGTGATCCTTCACGCACGCACACATGCACGCATGCATACATAGACACCCTCCCCCCCCCCCCCCCCCACACACACACACACATACATACACACACACACATACACACGAAATGAAAACCCCTAAAAGTGTTATTGAAATTACCATAACCATTGTCTTGTAACCTGTCAACATTGTTGTTAATGTCGTCAAGAGTATAAGCACGTGACATCACGATGCAGGTGAACACGGTGACGTCATAAGGCCAGTTTAAAGATCATTTTTCACATGTACCAAGGAGGATCAGCGTTCTATTATCCATGTTTATTCAGTGAAGGGGTGAAACCTATAGACATTTATCAGTGAATGAAGGTCCAGTACAGCGATGCATGCCTGTCAGTTTAGCACGTGTATGAGTGGAGAAGGAAGTTTCAAAACGGAGTGACTTCTGTGACAGGCTGTTCACGCCCGGATCAGGCACACAAAAAAGTCGCTTAAAAGTCGACAGGATGGACTTTATTGCGCCGGGTTTTATCCCATATGACTCAGTATCTTTCCGCAGCGCGGAAAGCGTCGCAAAAAGCACGAACTCCGTAGCTCCAGCGACGACGCTCAGGAGTCGCCGAAAATAATGCACTAGTGAACCGAAGGATGCGGCTCGGAACCTTTGGAACCCGATGCAGACGGCTTTACCACTTCGCCACGGAGACTCCTGGGTCAGGTAAAAAGGGGGGTTTTAAAAAGTGC
>JACEFZ010016132.1:0-19282 GCA_014155875.1 Cepaea nemoralis
TTTGGAATTTTGAAATTGGTTTTTGGGGGGGATTTTGATTTTAGGAAAATTTTTTTCGACATCACAGCATTCGGGGGATTCCCAAAAGTGCTCCGTTCCCCATCCTCAGCAGCCAGCGAAGAGTTCCAACACTAATAGTACCAGTAGCAATCTGATTATAAGTCCGTCTCGCCTTTCCTCTGAGCGTTGAGCGTCGGCCAGATCCCTTCGTCACTCCTCGTTGTCTCATTCTTGCCAGACCATGGTAATCCATTTGCTCCTCCGAGGTGTGCACGTGCTCCCACAAGGCATGACGTATGACATTACGTTGCTTTAACCAAGTTTCTTGAGTGGCCATTTTTAAACCGTTACTGTTGCGCAACCTGTGACTGAAACATGTTGGTAGTGATATACAATGCAGAAGAGAGTAGAAGAGTGCTTAAGGAATCCCGCTAAAGTAATACATTGCACAGGGATAAAATATTTACATAGATTAAAAATAGGAGGCATTACTTATTGACCGTCCCTCGCACACACATACACACACACACACACACACACACACACACATATATATATATATATATATATATATATATATATATATATATATATATATATATATTCCAGAACAAAAGGGAAAGGATGCAAGGAGCTCCACCGCAGTTACACGTTTGTTTACTCTGGAGTAGAACAGCAAGAAAGGGCAAGACACGGTGTGGGAATAGTCATCGAACCACAGCTAGCAAGAGGAATACTAGAAATAAAATATATATCAGAAAGAATCATAACAGTGAGAATAAAAGAACAAACAATCACAACATATGTACAGATATACGCACCATGTAATGCAAACAATAATGAGCAAGAATGCGAGGACTTCTACGAAGACATACATGATGTGCTAAATAAAATAGATAAGCAGGACAACATCATAGTTATGGGAGACTTCAATGCAAGACTAGGACATAACAGAGTGGGCATAGAAAAACACCTGGAGCATTTGGAGATCAGCAAAATGAAAGGAATGATAACGGAAGTAGACTGATAGAGCTTTGCAGCCAACACGACCTCTATATAACAAACACATTATATAAACATAAAGATTCGCAAGTATACACCTGGTATAAATGGAACAATCTAGATACTAAAAGCCAAATTGATTTTATATTAACAAGAATAGCAGAAAGAGAAATATATTAGATGCAAGAGCAGTGCCCAATTCAGTATAAACACAGATCATAAAGCAGTCGTTGCCACAATAAGAACCATTAGAAGAAGAAAACAAAGAGCAGGAAAATACATGCCATGCGAATCAGTAAACTTAAAAAACCTTAAAGACGAGGCAGTAAGGGAAAATTATGAGAAAGAACTAACTGAACTCTTTGTAAAATTACCTACGGAAAGAAAAACAGTGGAAGAAGAATGGGAGATGTTCAAATCAAGCATTTTAAATACTGCAAAAATAACATGCGGAACCACGAAAAAAACGCAAAACACGGATAAAGAAAATAACAAGTTGGTGGAACGCAGAAGTAAAGAAAGCGGTAAAAGAAAAAAAAGGAAAAATATAAAAAGTGGTTGAAGAGCAAACAGGAATGTGATTACAGAGAATACAGAATAGCGAGAAGACATGTGAGTAGAATAGTAAAGAGGGAAAAACAAAAAGACTGGGAAGAGTATGGAGAAACCCTAAATAAAAACTACAAGGAGGCAACCAGAAACTTCTACAAAAAGATAAGTGCAATGCGAACCAGAGGAGAACCCTTTGACCCAACTGAAATAATTAACAGCGAAAATGGAGAACCAATAAGTTAACAAAAACAGATCCTAATAAGATGGAAGCAGTATTTCGAACAACTTCTCAACATCCCATCAGATGTCACAGGAATTCAAGAGACCTACACAGATGTCACCGAGGAACTAGAACCAGACATACTAAAAGAAGAAATTATAGAAGCCATCAGATTAGCCCCATTAAACAAATCACCAGGACAGGATGAAATACCAAATGAACTAATTAAAGCAGCAAGGGAAGTAGGAACAGCTTGGCTACATAGACTATTCAACCATGTTTGGGTAGAACAACAGACACCACGAGACTGGGGAAAACGCCATAATTATCCCAATTTGGAAAAACAAAGGCAGCAAAAGAGATTGCACACAATACAGAGGCATTTCACTGTTGAGTCATACTGGGAAAATATTTTGCAAAATTCTTGAAAAAAGATTACGAACTACTTTAGAACCCCAGCTAAGCGAAACGCAGCTTGGATTTAGGAAAAACAAAGGATGCACAGACGCCATTTTTGCTCTTAGACAACTTATAGAAAAATCAATTGAATTCAATGAAACACTATACTTAGCCTTTGTCGACCAAGAAAAGGCATTTGATAGGGTAGATAGAAACAAGCTGTGGGAAATCCTTAAACAATATGGAGTGAGTACACATCTAACAAACCTATGTAGAAGTTTATACAACAACAGTGAATGCATAGTGAGAGCAACTGGAGGACACTCAGAACCCTTCACCATAAGATCTGGAGTACGACAAGGTTGTGTCCTGTCCCCTCTCTTGTTCATAACATATATAGACAACATATGTAAAGAAACCAGCCAAGCAGAGACAGCAAGAATACCGCATGACGAGAACACAGAAGAAGAACCATCTGCAAATCTAACCATTAGAGAACTCCTGTTTGCGGACGACCAAGCACTAATAGCAAAATCAGAAGCTGAATTACAAGACCACATGAATAGTCTAAACGAAATGTGTAGGGAACATAACATGAAAATTAGCACAAGCAAAACAGAGGTAATGACTATAACTAAAGAAGAACAAACAGCAACAATTCACCTAAACGAACATCCCTTGAAACAAGTAAAGAGCTTCAAGTACCTAGGAAGTATAATATCATCAAATGGCAGATCAGAAGACGAGATCGAAAATAGGTGCAATAAGGCAAATCAACTCATTGGACAAATGGCACCAATACTAAAGAACAAACATGTATCAATAACTACTAAGAAAGCACTTTACAACACAATCTTCCTACCAACTCTGTGCTACCAATGCCAAACCTGGACAATGACAGAAAAAGAGAAAAGAAAAATCACAACAACAGAAATGAGGTTCCTGAGAAGAATACTCAACGTATCAAGAAGAGATAAGATCAGAAATGAAGAAATCAGGACTAAAGTAGGGGCTAAAGCTGTTCTAGATTTTATTAGAAAGCAGCAAGTCAAATGGTTTGGCCATGCAAGTAGGCTACCAGTCAACAGCATGCCACAACAAGCAATGATGTACAGACCAGATGGAAACAGAGGAAGAGGCCGACCACGTAAACGTTGGACGGAGGGAATAACAGAATCCATGGGAATGTCGATATACGAAGCCCATAACCGGGCACTCTCACGAAGTTTATACTTCACCTCGACACCGCAAGGTACAAGAGGAACATGATGAGATGAGATATATAGACACACACACACACCAGTATCTGACAATGTATATCCACATCAGTATTCGATCATATTTATGTATGTCGGTATCTGACAATGTATATGCAACCGCAGGCTAGACATTGAAACCTGTGAGATTGAGTGTGTATGGATAGAGGTTAAACTTCAAAATTGCATACCGCTAGTAGTTGGCTATCTTTATCGAAACCCCAGTGCAGGAAATATCTGGTATGAAAAATTCACCACTATGATGGATGTAGTCTTTAGTAATGCTAGGGAAATAATATTGCTAGATGACTTCAACATAGACGCTAACAAATCAAACAAAACATGGGAAAACATAATAGAGTCATTTAATTTCCAACAGTTAGTCAAACAAGCCACTAGAATCACTAAATCATCTGCAACACTTATAGATCATATTTATACTACGTGTGCTGATAACATCACAGAATGTAGTGTACCTATCAATGCAATGAGCGATCACTATCCAGTATGTTGCACGTGGTCGAGAAGGGGCACCAAAACTCCCAAACACAAACATATAAGTATAAAATATAGAAATTACAAAAATTTCAATCGAGACGTCTTCTTACAAGATTTGGTCAACTCATCTCTAGATTATGTTTACCAGCTTCCTGACCCAGACGATGCTCTAGACCACTGGCTAAAGACCTTTCTAAGTATATTTGATAAACATGTTCCATTTAAGGAAGTTCGTGTTAAACATCACACAAAGCCCCCGTGGATCACACAGGAGGTAGTTGAACTTATGAGAGATCGCGACAGGGCTCACAAAAATAGAGATCTAACTATGTACCGTAGTCTGAGAAACAAAGTTCAATATGTTATTCGGAAGGAAAAGAAAAACTATTTTAAGAACATAGTAATAGATAAAACCAACACTAAAGATATATGGAAAGCAATTAATACCTTGACAAACAAACATAAATCATCACAATCATTACCATCAAATCAGGTTACATGTGATCAATTCAGTAGATACTTTCAGTCCGACATAAACCAACTGAAGGCTGCAATACCAGATGCGCCTCATGACATATCTTTATTATCATCATTCTGTGAGAACAAATGCTATGGACACATTTCCTCCAACATACCGCTAATGACGACAACTGAAGTATTTACTCATCTCCGTAATCTAAAAAACAATAACTCATCAGGACTAAATGGAATTAGTAGTCGGATCCTTCGCCATGCTGCACCGGCGATCTGCGAGTCACTAACTTTTATATATAATCAATGTATAACCAGAGGTCACTTCCCATCAGCCTTTAAAATCGCTAAAGTGTATCCTCATTTAAAAGCTGGTCCTCTAGACGATCGTCTCATGAGTAATTATAGACCAATTTCCATATTATCCTCATTATCCAAACCGCTAGAAAAGCACATCCACAAAACAACACTAGATCACTTAGTTCGCCATAAACTGATAGTTGACAGTCAGTCAGGATTTCGGCCAAAATATTCTTGCCATACGGCACTAACAAACATGATAGAAAACTGGCATCAAAATATTAACAACAATACTCTATGTGGAGCGGTGTTTATAGACTTTAGGAAAGCATTCGATATGATAGATCATACTATTCTAATTAAAAAACTAGAAACAATGAAAGTAAGTTTTAATATAGTGACATTAATAAAATCATTCTTATTAGACAGAAAGCAAGTAGTATCACACAATAAAGTTTTATCTCAAGCCATTACCATTAATATTGGAGTACCTCAGGGGTCTATTCTTGGCCCTCTGTTATTTGCCATTTATATAAATGATCTTCCATTAAATCTGTCGTCGTCCTGCGATCTATTTGCTGATGACTGCACAGTATATACGAACGCTGTTGATCGTAATGTGCTAGAATTATCCTTGCAACAGGAAATAAATAGTGTAGTTAACTGGAGTCATGCAAACCGCATGCAAATTAACATTACTAAAACAAAGTCTATGTTAATAGGAACCAGGCAAAGACTTCACACTCTAAACTCGCAGAGAACTCTTCAGCTGCACATTGGCAGCACGCCTGTAGAAAGTGTCACCGAGCACAAGACACTGGGTGTTATCATAGATCAAAATCTAACTTTTAACTCACATGTTCATGCTCTAGTTAAACAAATAGCCAAAAAAGTATACCAACTTGCCAAAATTAAAAATTTCCTTGACGAAAACACAAGAAAGATATTCTATACTTCTCATATACAAACACATATTGATTACTGCTCCACAGTCTGGGATGGATGCTCCAAATCAATAACAAAACGCCTATATTCACTCCAGAAAAGGGCAGTGCGTTTAATTAATGGTGAAAAGCTTTCCGACAATTCTAACTTATATAAACGTCTCCGGTTACTGCCACTCCACAAGCGCCTGCTTTTTAATAAGACCAAACTAATTCACAAAATCCTATTTCAAAATGCTCCAAGCTACCTTTGGCCATTGTTTAAATATAACGCTAGACATAACGAACGACTAAATATACTTCATGTCCCTAAACCTAGGATAGACTTATATAAAACAAGCTTAGCATACTCTGCCGCTCAGTTGTGGAACAATCTTCCACAAGAAATCAAAGACACCACCAATCATGATTCATACATTCGCAACCTGTTTGAACACTACCTTAGTACAGACTACATGCCCCCATAACAAATAACACAAAAAAGACAATAATGGTAACTTATCTCAAACGACAACTAGCCAAAAAACATTCCCTTATGTATGGCACGTTACACCCTCCTTAGGTATTTATAATGCCCATGTTAAACACTGCCTCAGTGAGTCATTTGTTATTGATTATTTTTCATGCGTTTTAATGTTCTTTTGTTGTCAAAAGTTGCTTCATAAGTGATGTTGAATGAAAGAATGTATGAGAGGAAATAGAGAAGAAGGGCAGAATGTCAGACGGGCCTGCGTGCCCAATTCTTAACCCTTTGAAAATAAAGACTTATTATTATTATTATTATTATATTATGCATACCAGTATCTGATAATGTGCGTGTCGATCAGTATTTAACAATTTCATTCGCTTAATCAATGTCATGCATTACTTACAATTAATCTTGTTGTTTTTAAATAATTAACTCACAGTCTGTATTTAAGCTGTCACTTTCAGTTTTGTGTCCTATATATCACATTTCATTTTTACACCCTAGCTGTCACTTTCCATGTGTCTAAGCCAGGTGTCACATTTTGTGTTTCTATTATATATGTCACTTTCAAATTTATATCGTAAATGTCACATTTAATTATTCTATCATATATGTCACGTTGCGTGTTTCTATCTTTAATGTCACATGTCATGTTTCTATCCTATGTCACTTTTTATGTCTGTACCGTATATGTCACATGTCATGCTTCTATCATATATATATATATATATATATATATATATATATATATATATATATATATATATATATATATATATATATATATATATATATATATATATATATATATATATATATATCTTATATATAAATTGCGATCTCCGTCTGTCTGTCTGTCTGTCTGTCTGTCTGTCTGTCTGTCTGTCTGTCTGTCTGTCTGTCTGTCTGTCTGTCTGTCTGTCTGTCTGTCTGTCTGTCTGTATGTATGTATGTCCTTTATTTGTTCGCGAACGGCCCATCCGATTGAGATGAAATTTTCTACACGTCTTCCTTTCATTCCAGAGCTGCCAACTGTGATATTTTTTTAGTGTGAAATCGCCTGCTTACTCAGTATTATTTCATTTTTCATTTTTCATTATAATTTCATATATCTCAGGGGACCTAACTCTGTAAAAGTTATTTCAAGGGGCATAACTTTTCTGTATAACTTATAGTCATATTGTGGCATCGTTTTCAAAGATTTATAAACTCTTTGTCCATAGTTATGTACCGGCATATGAGTTATAATAAATAATGATACAATCTGTAAGGCATTTTCAAAGTTTTCATAAAAATAATGCACAATGCATAACATTGTAACTCATCTTTTTTTGCTTAAGAAGTTACTGTAGTCATGCAGGTGATTAGAAAGAGTTTTCATTAAAAATAATGGATGGTGTGTGGAAGGACATTCTTTTAAGTTACTTTTTCTAAAATAAATGTCATGAAAGGTTGGTAAATGCTGGCAAAGAGAAATATGTCCAAATCTCTAGAAAGTATTAGTCAAACGGATATAATTATCGTCAGCTCAATAGCTACATGTTTTAAAAATATGACGCTGACTTCGGAGACAGCACAGAAGACCACACATTCATAACTTCAGCAGGGTCAGATATACTGAATAACAATAACAGCTTTGAATTGTCAAAAAAAAAAAAAAAAATTAAGTTACTTTTTTTGTTGTATGAATTTAATGAGAACTTATATGACTACTTATATGAATTAAATGAGATGCTCCCCACCAGGGACTGGGCGAAGCCGGACAGGGTCAGGCAGACAGATAGACAGACAGACAGACAGATAGACAGTCGGGAACAGGAACTTATATGACTACTTATATAAATTAAATGAGATGCTTCACACCAGGAGCTGGGCGATGCCGGGCCGGGTCAGACAGACAGACAGACAGACAGACAGACAGACAGATAGTCGGTAACGGGAACGGGAACTTATATGACTACTTATATGAATTAAATGAGATGCTCCCCACCAGGGACTGGGCGAAGCCGGGCAGGGTCAGGCAGACAGATAGACAGACAGATAGACAGACAGATAGACAGTCGGGAACGGGAACTTATATGACTACTTATATGAATTAAATGAGATGCTCCACACCAGGAGCTGGGCAATGCCGGGCCGGGTCAGACAGACAGACAGACAGACAGACAGACAGACAGACAGACAGACAGACAGACAGACAGACAGACAGACAGACAGTCGGTAACGGGAACGAGAACTTATATGACTACTTATATGAATTAAATGAGATGCTCCCCACCAGGGTCTGGGCGAAGCCGGGCAGGGTCAGCTAGTATATATATATATATATATATATATATATATATATATATATATATATATATATATATATATATATATATATATAACACTAGCTGACCCTGCCCGGCGTCGCCAGGCATCTGGCGGGGAGCGTCTCATTTATTCATATAAGTAGTCATTATACATTCAAATATTGTTGTTTGTCCATCAAGAATAATTATGACCATTCATTTCATCCAGTGGGGTTGAAAGCATGGAGCCGTGAGTTCTAAGATGGCTGATAAGGCCTATCTTGGCTCGAAATGTTCTTTGACAATGCGGGCAAAGAATGCTTGACATTCCAGGAGGAGGATCTCCTGCAGTGGTTTTTCTGTCCAGCCTTTTCTTCACATCTCTTGCAGTCCTGGTTGCTTCACAAGTGACTGCACCCTTATGTAATGATGTACGCCATGAATTACGGTCTTTAGCAGCAGTCTCCCAGGTGTCAGGATGAATTCAAAAGCTTTCAGTGAGACTTTCAGAGTGTCTTTAAAACGTTTCCTTTGGCCGCCTTGGGAGCGTTTACCACAACGCAGCTCGCCGTAAAAAATTGTTTAGGGAGCCTGTGATCTGACATACAAGTTAAGTGACCAGTCCAGTGAATCTGATTTTTCATTAGTAGAGACTCAGGAAATAAATGACCGTAGACCCCGAGGTAGACCAAGAAGACGGTGGAGAGATAATACATGTACAGACCTACAAGCACTTGGAATCAACGACTGGCAAGGGAAGGTCCACCAGAGAGACGAATGGAGACGGATTGTATTTGCAGCAAAGAACCTCAATGGCTCGGAAAGCTGAAGAAGAAGAAGAAGAGTGTGAATACTGGGCATGGATGCTCTGTATAGAACTTCAGTGTCTGGGATCTTGTCTGCCATTCAATCTTCAATAGCTTCCTAAGGCAGACTGTGTGGAAGTGGTTTAATTTCCTAGCAGGTCGCTGATAAACAGTCCAGGTTTCACAAGAACATAGCAGTGTGGATAATACAACTGCTTTGTAGACTTTCAGCTTTGTTTGCAGGCTTATTAAATTTCTGTCCCATACATTTTTGTACATTCTGCCAAAGGCCGCACTGACCTTGGAGATTCTTGCATTCACTTCGTCATCAATTGTGGAAGTTTGTGACTACGGTGCTGCCAAGATAGGTGAATTTGTCCACAACACTTAGTCTATGACCGTTCACCTTGATGTATGGCACGGTGTGATTATTTCCTGGAGCTGGCTGGTACATAACTACAGTCTTTTCTCCAAGTTGATATTGAGCCCAAAGTTGGCACAGGCATATGAGAAAGCTGAAACATTGTGTTGCATGTCTGCCTCTGAGTTGGCATATAGGGCGCAATCATCAGCAAACAGCAGTTCCCTGAAGGTGTCGCTGTTAGTTTTGGTTTTGGCTTTCAGTCTTCTGAGATTGAACAACTTTCCATCCATGCGGTAGTTGATGTCTATTCCAATATCACTGTTCTCGAAGGCATTCGTCAGCATAGCTGAAAACATAAGGCTGAACAGTGTTAGTGCCAGGACAAATCCATGCTTCACTCCATTGGTGACAGGAAAGGGCTCAGAAAGTTCACCATTTTCCTGTACTCTTGCCTGCATACCATCATGAAATAGCCACACTATTTGGACAAACTTTTGTGGACAGCCATATTTCGCCATAATCTTCCACAGTCCTTCTCTGATGACTGTATCAAAAGCCTTGGTATGGTAAATGCAAGTGGAAACATTTCAGCGTTCTGTTCCTGACATTTCTCTTGCAGCTGCCTTGCAGCGAAAATCATGTCAACAGTTCCACGTTCTTTTCTGAACTGCTCTCTGGAAGAAGACCTTGATCGATATGGGCCGTCAGGCGATTCTGAAGAATTCTGGCGAGTATTTTCCCTGCGATTGAGAGCAAGGGGATGCCTCGGTGGTTGTCACAGGATTGGCGGTTTCCTTTACGTGTGTAAAGGTGGACTATTGACGCGTCCTTGAAATCTTGTGGCATGGTCTCGTTTACCTATATGTTTGTAAAGACTTGGTGAAGCTGCTCTATTAGGACCGGCCCATCTGCCTTGTATATCTCTGCTGGGATGGAGCCAGGACCGGGCGCCTTTCCACTTGAAAGTTGCTGGATGGCTTTGTTTACTTCCACTATGGTTGACAGGTCATCAAGTGTATAATTAGTGGGAACTTGAGGAAGTCAGTTGATTGTTTCATCGTCGAAGAAAGAAGTTGCATTTAAGATGTTGCTGAAATGCTTTGCCCAGCGTTGAAGGATTTCTTTCTTATTGGTGACCAATGTTCCCCCATCTGCACTGAGGAGGGGAAATATGCCTGGTGACTGAAGACCGTAGACCGCTTTCAGTGAGTCGTGGAAGTTTTTCATATCATGTCTGTCAGCAAAGCCTTGAATTGCATTAGCTTTGTTGCTCAGCCAGGAGTCCCGCATGTGCCGAAGTTTCTGCTGCACTACTCTCCGAATGTTATTGAAGGCATCTTTTTTATGTTGACTTCGGGTCATTCAAATGTGCCTTGAGGAGAAGATGTTTCTCGGCCAGCAATTGGTTGATGTCTTCGGAATTTTCATCAAACCAGTCTTTATGCTTTCGGGGGGCTGGACCCAGGATTTCCATAGCAGTGTTTAAATTATGTCCTTTAGGGCTCTCCATTCTGTTTCTGTATCCTGTTTAGCTGCAGCATTGGGCTTAAGGCGGTCTTCCAGCATGTTTTCAAACGACAAGCTGCATTTTATTGCTTCTTCTTCTTCTTCTTTCGTTCGCTTGAAATATGTCTATATCTGCAATGTCGTCTCTTGCATGAATTGAACTGTTTTTTTCAGTTCACACAGTGGTCCATAGAGTTTATCTTCCACCGTCGTCTCTCTAGGCCAGAAGGTTTGCCTAGATATGTTATATTTTGGGCAGTCTTGGAGTATGTGCTCTGCTGTCTGCGACGCCAATCCACATGTGCACATGGCTGTTTCACCAATCTTGAATTTTGTATACATGTGGTTGCGTAATCTATTGTGTCCTGTTCTGAGGCGCAGAATAATGACTTGTTCTGGTCTGTCCATAATGTGGTAGTCATCTTGAGCAGGTTTTGGTGGCTTTCTGACTGATTTGATCATTCTTTTCTTTTGGTGGTATGTAACGGGCACATCAGGCTGTTCCTCTTTGGCTCCTTCCTTAGCCAATTGATCAGCTCTGTCGTTTCCGGGTACTCCACAGTGGGATGGTATCCACTGTATGGTGACTTTATGCTGACTGCTAAGTTCAGAAAGTAGTGTCCTTAGTACTGGCAATTTCCCAGAGAGGAGCGCCTCGAGTACTGATTTTGCATCTGTTAGTAGCACCACAGGTTGTGTACCATTGCTGTTATTTAGTAATTTCTCTGTTGCTATCTTGATTGCCTCAATTTCGGCATCATAGTTATGGCAGTACTTTCCTGTCGGTACTCTGGCTGTGTCCCTAGTATTATTTGGGTATTCTATGTACACTCCCGCTCCTCCATTTCGAACAGCATTTTGTGCTGACCCATCTGTGTAGACTCGGATCCAGAGGTCCTGTGGGTATTCTTCATCAAGGAAGCTGAGAGTGGCTGTTCTGCGCTGCACACTGTTCTGTTCTTCCTTGTCAAATATTCCTCTCACTTTTGTCTGGATTTGTAATGATAGTCTATGCTCATCTTTCCATGGAGTTCGCTCTGGAATAGTTGTTAGGGGGATACCAACTGTGGGCAGATCAATGGTTTCTCTGCAGAGTCGTTTGGCCTGGTGGATAAAACTACTTCTTTTCAACCGCCCCATAGCTAGGTTTTCAAATCTGTTCTTCATAGGGTGGCCTGGCAAGCTGAGGAACTTTTCTGCTTGTATTAGCGTTTTCGTATCTCTGCGCTCACTCAGTGCCTGTGTCTTCCCCATCTTCTCCATTTCCACTATAGGGGTTGATCTCATCCCTCCTGTGGTGACTCTAAGTGCTTGATTTTGCACCTTGTCCAGCTCTTGTAGTGTGGTATTTGATGCTGAACACCACGCAGTTGACCCATATTCCAGGTGTGGTCGTATGCTCTGTTGGTAAACTTTGCTAAGTATTTTCGTACTGGCTCCCCATGTGGTTCCACTTAGCTTTCTCAGGATGGCTATTTTCCTTCTGGCTTTTGCTACTGCTTTGTTGATGTGCTTTCTCCATGTCAGCTTGCCATCAAATGTTACTCCAAGGTATGTTGGTTCTTTATCTTCTCTTAGGGGTGTTCCATTTATCTGGATGATCCCTGCCTTTTGTTTTGGAGAGAGGGTAAATAGGGTGGTGCTGCACTTGTCAGTGTTTATGCTGACACACCATCTATTTGCCCATGCAGCAAATGTATCTACAGCTCTTTGTAGCAATCTGGTGGCCACTGATGCATATTCATTTGTGCTCCATAGAACCAGGTCATCGGCGTACATTGCCGCTTTAATTCCATGCGGTAGGGTGAGCAACAAGATCATTGATGAAGATTAGAAAAAGTATGGGGGACAAGACTCCGCCCTGGGGGACACCGTGGCGCAGTAGTACTTTCTTGCTCTTGAGTCCGTCTATCTGTACTCGGGCTCTTCTGTTGTGCAAGTATGCTTTCACCCATTTGTACATTCTTCCATTGACTTTGCAGTTTCTCAGTTTCTTCATCAGACTTCTTTCCAGACTTTGTCAAAGGCTTTCTTCAGATCTATCCATGCCGCAAGCACCAGCTTCTTCTCTTGGAATGCATCCTCAATTTCTTGAGAGAGGTAGGTTGTCTGATCTTCCGTAGAGTAGCACTGCCTAAAGCCAGCCTGCTGTGGCACAAGGATGTTTTACTTTCAATGTACCACTGCAGTCTGTGATTGATGATGCGCTCCAGTGTTTTGCAGAGACAGCTGGTGGGGCTAATTGGTCTGTAGCTAGAGGCAATGGAACCATCTTTCCCTGATTTTAGGAGGGGTATCATGATTGCTTCTCTCCAGGCTTGTGGAACACTGCCTAAGGTCCAGCTGTTATTGAAGATCTGCAACAGCTTTGTTTTGGCCTCTGTTCCTAGGTTCCTGATCATTTCATTGGAGATACCATCAGCTCCTGGTGACTTTCTCATTTTCAGTTTTGATATGGCTAGCTCCAGTTCGCTGATTGTGATGGGTGCCTCCAGAACCTCATGTACTATTTCCTTCTGTCCTGTATGTGTCGTTTCTCTCGAATCTCTTGTTGATTCTCTGGACTAATTTTGATATTGCTATCTTGTGCGAACGAGCCCGCAAAATGGTCAGCTGCTTGCTTTCTTGTTAAGATTTTTCCATCTTTATGTAGTGCAATTTTTGAGTTTCTCCCTGTGCCCTCGTCATTAAGCTGTTTTATTAGCTTCCACAATTTCCTTGTGTCTCTTTCAAAGTTCAGAGACTCCGTTTTCTCCTGCCAGCTTTTCCGTCTAGCCTGCAGCTTGGCCCTTTGAAATTTGGCTTTTGCATGCTGGAATTTATTGTGGTGCTCTTGGCTGGGTGTGGCCTCTGCTTGCTTTCTACACACTTCAACATCATTATGCAACTGTTCCAGTTCACTACTCCAGTAGGGTTTATATTGTTTACGGGCTCCTCTTGGTACTGTTTCTCGCGCTGCCTGTAGTATGCATTTCCCGAACTCTTCAACTGCTTTATTTATGTCTTTCTCAGTGTTCAGGTTTCTAACCAGTATGCTGGTGCGATGCTTGTACATTGCCCAGTCTGCTTTCTTGTATTTTATTGCTGATTAGGCGGGTGACATTTAGTTTTCTTTGCATTTTTGCTCCCTGAGGACGCCATGATGGTTTGATGTGTATGTTTATTTTCGAGATAATGAGACGATGGTCTGTCCAACATTCGGCAATGAGGTGCCATTGTCTCGAGTGAGGGTGCATCCATGATGTCCTATTTCTCGTGGGAAGACGGAAAATTGAGTTGGTGATCAGGAGATTGTGTTCGGCACAGGTCTGAAGGAGGAGGAGCCCATTGTTGTTACAATTTCCGACTCCATACTTTCCAATGATGCGATTCCAAGAGGCGGTATCCTTGCCTACTCTGGCATTGAAGTCCCCAAGGAGTATAAGTTTGTCTCCTTTGGGAACAGATGTTAATACGTTGTGCAGGTCCTCATAGAACTTGTTTTTGACGTCATTTTCATTTGTTATGGTTGGTTCGTAGAGACTAACGATGGTTGCATGCTTCTTTCCTTTCAGCAGGGGCAACTTAATAGTCATAAGCCTGTCATTTATAGCCTTCGGAAATTCAGCTAGTTTGCCAACCAGGGCCGACTTAATGGCAAATCCCACACCGGATTGGCGTCTTTCCTCGCTTTTCCTTCCACTCCAGAAAAATGTGTAGCCGGCACCTACTTCGCAAATTTGGCCTTCATCTGCAAGTCTTGTCTCGCTCAAGGATGCAATGTCGATGTTTTACCTGCCCAGCTCACGCCCAATCAGTGCTGTTCGTCTCTCTGGGCCCGACGCGCCGTCTCGATCAAGTAGGGTGCGTACGTTTCAAGTTACGATTGTCAAGGGAATATGGTTAGCTCTTTTAGCTTTTCCTGTTTTTACTTTGTATGTCGACCGCAGTATAGGGTACCCACCAACCGCGGCTAGCTGGTTAGGTAATGATGGAGCAGACAATGTTTAGGGCACCTTTTCTAACCCCTTCCTCGTGCTATGGAGGTGAGCAGTGCTTTCCTATAGAGGGTTGCTCTGTCACTCAGGGGGCTGCCGAATCCCACTGCTGCTCCGGTCAGTAGAAGACAACCATATGGCCTGAGCCGCCTGTGTGCAGGTCTGCGACTACGACTGCCAGCATACCCACGCCTGCCGCTTCTCCGCTCGCCCATCGCCACTGGGCTTGAAGGTGATATTTGAAGTTGGATGAAGAATAACTTGCGCGATGACTTGGATTAAAGTGAGGAATAGTTGCGCATTTCGTCGACCTCACTCTCTCGCCTGAGTCCATCTGAGTCTAGTGGCAAGACAAGTCAAGACGACTGGAGACAAATACAGGTGCAGTGGATGACCAGGGCGCCCTACGTGCCTTGCCGTGCTCATTACGTTCCACAACGCTTTGCAGGTAAACGCCGTCTTGCCCGTTGAATCATCAGTGATTTCATCCGCGTAGTCTGCCGAATCCTGTCTTCGCATGCTGAGTAGGCATACCCTAGTTTACCGCTTGGTTTGACACCAAATCGGCTACCCACACCTGGTTTAACCAGCCTTTCATATCTGCTGCCTGGGGGATGGCCGCTGTCGCATGCTGACAGCTATTAGGAGCCACAGGCGGGAGCTTGAGGTCAGGTTTTGACCAGTGGGGAATGGGTCCTGAAAAGGACATGAGAGTCATCCTTACAAAAGGTGCTACCAATGCTTGACACCCCATACCCCCCACATTCAAATACATTTCTCTAAGCACACAGAGTACGCGTTCGGCCCCTGCTCCCGTTCCCGTTGCTCGTCTATTTCTGATGCTCCCGTTCCCGTTCCCGTTGCGCGTCTGTTTCTGATGCTCCCGTTCCCGTTCCCCTTTGCTCATCTGTTTCTGAAGCTCGTAATGACTTTTTCTTTCGTATGCAAATTAAAAATTGATTTTAAACTAACTAACTATTTCAGTTGGATCCGTGGGAGTGAGAACAACATTTGTGCAAAATGTCATCTCAATCGGATGGACCGTTCAGGAACGCATAAAGGACACACAAAGAAACAAACATTCTCTTTTATATATATAGAAGAATAGTAGAAGATAGTAGAAGATATAGAAATATGGTATATGGCCAAAATATTGGAAGAGATCTATCTTCATTCCAATAACTAAAAAGAGCAACCAGAAACTATTGAACGTAAACTTGCAAAGATATCACGAACACCCAATAGATGCTGGGTTGACTGCGGCGTACTTTAAAGGATATGCAACTAACTTTCTCTCCCCAAAAAATTACATTATTCAGTAATGAGTGAGTGGCACCTTGCAGTCTTGACAGACCAAAGTATGTGAGTTGGAATTTGGCCAAAATTCCATCACAATGCCTGGGCAGAGCATCAGAGAACATGTGGTGCCCAAACGAGATGTTCCCTCTCTCGGCCTTGCCTCGTTTTACCCAGAGGAATGGATAACCAATACGTCTGGAACAAGGTAGGCTGCAGACGCTGGGGGATTAGCGTCAAACCTCCGAGACCTCGCCTCCACGAGCAGGTGGCGAGTGGTGGCCAGACCCTGGAACCAAAGGGACCCGACTTACAGGAGTTCAGCCAAGTCCCAAAGATGAGTACCTCGTACGCGCCTAGACCATAGGACGCGTACATCTGTCAATCACAAGTGTCCGGACTTGTGTAAAGCGTGTACTACCCTCAGACTCTCCGCCTGGCTTGTGCGGATCCCGCGACCACCGAGAATAGGCCCGCCGGATATATCACCGGAGATATTGCTCATCTGTTGCGAGCAAATCTTCTATCCTTCCATTGTGCGGATCTCGCGACTAGCGAGAATAGGCCCGCCTGAGATATTGCTCATCTGTTGCGGGCAAATCTCCACCGACTGACTGAATAAGTAAAGAAACGATAAGGTAGTGGTATTTCAATTGCGCTTGCGCTCCCACCTATGCTACACCCTTCATGTGTCTTCACAAAGTCGGACTAGAGTCAAGCTCAACAGGGTCTTCTTTCCCCGCTGATTCTACCAAGCCCGTTCCCTTGGCTGTGGTTATAGAAGAATAAAACATTTAATGTGATGTCGAAGAGAAATAAAATGAGTCAGAACATTTTCACTTATCTAAAATAGATGCATTATTTTTATGAAAACTTTGAAGATGCCTTAAAGTTTTTATCACTTTGTTTATAACGCATATGACTGTAGGCAAGTTCTTTAAACATTTTATAAAACTTTAAGAAAAATACAACAGTTGTTTAAATTACATAATATAGCAATGCTACTAAAAGTAATGTCCCTAAATATAACTTTTCTTGTTAAGTCCCCCTGCAATATTTTAATTATACATCTCTCCTTTTAATGTTGTTTTTTTTATTACGTACAAAACTGATTTTAAAAAAAACTGATCCGCGGGAGTGAGAACAACATCTGTATAAAATTTCATCTCAATGGGATGAACCGTTCGGGAACGCATAAAGGACAAACAAACAAACAAACAAACAAACAAACAAACAAGCAAACAAACAACAAAACAAACAAATATTCTCTTTTATATATATATATATAGTATATATAGTATATATATATATATATATATATATATATATATATATATATATATATATATATATATATATATATATATATATATATATTATTTCATGTTTCTATTCCATGTGTCACATGTCATGCTTCTGTCCTATATGCCATATTTCATGTTTCTGTTCTATATATTACACTTCATGTTTCTGTCCTATGTGTCACATTTCTTGTTTCTGTTCTATATATTACACTTCATGTTTCTGTCCTATGTGTCACATTTCTTGTTTCTGTTCTATATATTACACTTCACGTTTCTGTCCTATGTGTCACATGTCATGTGTTTGTTCTATATATTACACTTCATGTTTCTGTCCTATGTGTCACATTTCTTGTTTCTGTTCTATATATTACACTTCATGTTTCTGTCCTATGTGTCACATTTCTTGTTTCTGTTCTGTATATTACACTTCATGTTTCTGACCTATGTGTCACATTTCATGTTTCTGTTCTATATATTACACTTCATGTTTCTGTCCTATGTGTCACATTTCTTGTTTCTGTTCTATATATTACACTTCATGTTTCTGTCCTATGTGTCACATTTCATGTTTCTGTTCTGTATATTACACTTCATGTTTCTGTCCTATGTGTCACATTTCTTGTTTCTGTTCTGTATATTACACTTCATGTTTCTATCCTATGTGTCACATTTCATGTTTCTGTTCTATATATTACACTTCATGTTTCTATCCTATGTGTTACATTTCATGTTTCTGATCTAGGTACTACTATAAGTTTCACAGGAGCAGATTAGTTATTACATCAAGTATCCTGTTGAACCAATCCTATTATTTTGAAACAGCTGATGCCAGAGAGTCTTGGCAAACATTCAGTTTTCAAAGTGAAAAACATGTCGACAAAGACTACGAGTTTACACGGATAATTTAAAAAAAAATTCTAAAGCATTCAAAGACACTAAATACAAAATTGTATCATATTTATAATATATATATATATATATATATATATATATATATATATATATATATATATATATATATATATATATATATATATATATATATATATATATATATGTTGGATTATTCTATTTGTATTCTATAATTTCAGCTTCCAGCATTAAAATCGCTAGCGATATAGGTGGCCTGAAAAACTTCAAACATGGCCCGGAGATGGAGAAAAACGAACATATTGATGCAGACATCAGAGTGGCAACATTGCAGTTCGCAGCACCAATAACCGCTTTTTCGAAAAGTATAACAATTAAAAATGTAATAAATAAAGAACCAATTGCCCAGGCAATGACTAAATCTGTTGCCAGTAGCAACAACGTTGGAAATGTTGCCAGCAGCGCTAAAGTTAATGTGGTAAACGACAATACATCCGCCAAGTTCGTGATGCAGGAAGTAACCAATTTGTTGAAGATCCAGTTGAAGATACACAACCCAATGTCGCCAATTTCTGTGAAAACACCATGCGTACCTAAATCAAAATTGGGTAAGTAGATCTGATACTGTACTACTCTTGTTCTCTTTAAGTGGAGCATTACGCCCTCGACCATCCGAAGTTAATCACTGCTATTCTTTTCTATCATATCTTTTCATGCTTCTATACTGTATCTCGCCGCCTCCCTGGCCTAGGGACTT
>JACEFZ010016133.1:0-25084 GCA_014155875.1 Cepaea nemoralis
TTTAAAAAAAATTTTTTGCCCAGTTACAACATATTCGTTTTTTCCATGTTATCCTTTTCCCAGCATCAATTTCTATTTCCTTGGTCAAAAGCTTTTCTTGATCTATGAAAGTCACATTGACAGTTCATTGTATTCTATAGGTGTTTCATTTATCTGTCTCAATACAAAAATGGCATCAGTACATCCTCTTCCTTTTCTGAAGCCAAATTGAGCACCACATAGAAACGGTTCTATCTTGTTCTGTTTTATGCACAAATGTACCTACATGGCTGAGTAGAGATATGTCTCTATATGTGTTGCAGTCTTTTCTGCTGCCCTTCTTACAAAAAGGTACAATCGCAGCTCTTTGCCAGCCTTGTGGTACCCTCTTGCCATCTTCTTCTTCTTCAGCGTTCCGAAGCCATTGAGGTTCTTTGCTGCAGATACAATCCGTCTCCATTCGTCTCTCTGGTGGACCTTCTCTTGCCAGTCATTGATTCCAAGTGCTTGTAGGTCTGTATATATATATTATCTCTCCACTGTCTTCTTGGTCTACCTCGGGGTCTACGGTCATTTATTTCCTCAGTGTAAGCGAGTTTTGTTTCCCTATTATCTTCCATTCTTTCTATATGCCCCAGCCATTGTAGTTTATTAGCCTTCATGATACCAGTGATTAGCGGGGACCTAAACAGATCATAAATCTTTGTTACTTCTTTTCCACTCTCCACTTTTTGTGTATCCCTAATGGGTCCAAAGATGCGTCTTTAAAACTTTGTTCTCAAAGGTTTGCAACAAGGCTTTGTCTCCTTTCGTTGTACTCCAGGTTTCAGAGCCATACAGCACAACTGGTCTGATCAGTGTTTTGTATATTGTGATTTTGGTGTTACGAGATAGCGCATTTGATTTTAGTAGATTTTGTAGTGCATAGTATATCTTATTTCCGGAATTTATTCTAGTTTGTATTTCTTCCCTTATGATGTTGGAGCAGTTGAAGATTGTGCCCAGGTATTTGTATGTACCCTCTTGCCATGCCTGGTTAAATACATGGACCATGTTACACCATCCTGCTGGCATGCTTTGATGTCTCCAACTGAAATATCAATACCTGTAGCTATTTGTTGGGGCTTTTTTTAATTTGCTTCTCTGACTTCCTGTTCTAAGATACTTGGTTCATTAATTTCTACACAGGAAGAATTGAACTGGTCACTGCCATCTGTTTGTGCATTTAATAGATCTTTAAAACACGTGTCCCATCTTGTTTTTATTTCAGTAGAATTATGTTTATTTCCCATATTCTATTATTGTGGAGGGAGTGAAGCACTCATCTCATGCTCACAGTAGAATTATGTTTATTTAGCACTCATCTCATGCTCAAGGTTTGAACACTTTGAAGCATTGACCACGGGATTTACAAAATGTCCATATTTAGTCCATGATTCTTCTCTTGACGTATAATTATCTTGGTTTCATGTCTGGCCTGTTGGTGAAGGGTATTGTCAGAGTCCTGGGTGAGTGTGAGAGAGGACACAGGACATAGGTAGAGCATGGGTAGAGTAGGACAGGACTGTATACCCAGTAGGAGACAGGGCATAGGGTTAGAGATGGGACATGTCCTTGAATGACAGCCCAACCTTGCACTGGGCGACCGGAGACAGCTAGTCAATAGACGGCTGAGGTACAGGAACAACACCAAAATACAGAGACACCCGACGTAGCACGGACGGCACGATGGCCAAAACGCCACAGTGACCACCGACTGTAGGTCAATTCTAAGCTCAGATATGAATGCGTGTGTGTCAGTTTATCATTTAATATGAACAAAGAGGAAAACTATTTGAGCACTTTGACAAAGTGTGACCTAAATGCATATGCTAAAGGGAGATAAATACTGCCAATTGCTATCCCATAGATATCAATATGTATGGTTTCTATGGGCTTAATAGGCTGCATTATGATTTACTTTAGAAGCTGACTGCTGGGTTTATTATGAGGCATTTAAATTATTTCCATTAGGTCAGATCTTGCAATAATAAATAATTACATCATTCTATTTGTTTAGCTTTGCCGTCCCAAAATAAAATTATAGTGTCAGTGTCTATAATAGGCATGCTACATACATTTACATTGAAAGCTGCATATTTTGCTACCCATTGAACATTTCATACATTTACATTGAAAGCTGCATATTGTGCTACCCATTGAACATTTCATACATTTACATTGAAAGCTGCATATTGTGCTACCCATTGAACATTTCATACATTTACATTGAAAGCTGCATATTGTGCTACCCATTGAACATTTCATACATTTACATTGAAAGCTGCATATTGTGCTACCCATTGAACATTTCATACATTTACATTGAAAGCTGCATATTGTGCTACCCATTGAACATTTCATACATTTACATTGAAAGCTGCATATTGTGCTACCCATTGAACATTTCATACATTTACATTGAAAGCTGCATATTGTGCTACCCATTGAACATTTCATACATTTACATTGAAAGCTGCATATTGTGCTACCCATTGAACATTTCATACATTTACATTGAAAGCTGCATATTGTGCTACCCATTGAACATTTCATACATTTACATTGAAAGCTGCATATTGTGCTACCCATTGAACATTTCATACATTTACATTGAAAGCTGCATATTGTGCTACCCATTGAACATTTCATACATTTACATTGAAAGCTGCATATTGTGCTACCCATTGAACATTTCATACATTTACATTGAAAGCTGCATATTGTGCTACCCATTGAACATTTCATACATTTACATTGAAAGCTGCATATTGTGCTACCCATTGAACATTTCATACATTTACATTGAAAGCTGCATATTGTGCTACCCATTGAACATTTTTAATTATGTCAGAGCATATGTTAATAATAATGAAGTGTACATATTTTTCTCACTTTTAATAAGAGAATCAACAGTATATGGTAGACAGTTTAATACCATTTACAGTCCTGCTGCTGGCATGTTTCTCGAGTTTTCAGGATTATAGGCCACAAAATATAGCTGTGCCTGGTTAGCAAGTTTTCCTATAATTACTTCGACACTTACTGCACAATAAATGTGTCAAAATATTAACCACTGTGAACTATACAGATGTCATTAAGATTCTTCTGAGTACTTTTTCATGGCGACATTTATTGCATAGAGCTGATGACATTTATTGCATAGAGCTGGTGACATTTATTTCATAGAGCTGGTGATATTTATTGCATAGAGCTGATGACACAGTGCATAGAGCTGGTGACATTTATAGCATAGAGCTGATGACAGTGCATAGAGCTGATGACATTTATTGCATAGAGCTGATGACACAGTGCATAGAGCTGATGACATTTATCGCTTGGAGCTGATGACACTGCATAGGGCTGGTGACATTTATAGCATAGAGTTGACAGTGCATAGAGCTGATGACATTGCATAGAGCTGATGAAAGTGCATAGAGCTGATGACATTTATTGCATAGAGCTGGTGACATTTATTGCATAGAGCTGATGACAGTGCATAGAGCTGGTGACATTTATAGCATAGAGCTGATGACAGTGCATAGAGCTGATGACACAGTGCATAGAGCTGATGACATTTATTGCTTGGAGCTGATGACACTGCATAGGGCTGGTGACATTTATAGCATAGAGTTGACAGTGCATAGAGCTGATGACTATTGCATAGAGCTGATGACACAGTGCATGGAGCTGATGACATTTATTGCATAGAGCTGATGACATTTATTGCATAGAGCTGATGATATTTATTTCAGAGCTGGTGACAATTTAATTGCTACAGCTAGTGACATTTATTGCAGAGCTGGTTACATTTATTGCATAGAGCTGATGACATTTATTGCATAGAGCTGGTGACATTTATTGCATACAGGACATTCATTGCATATAGGTGGTGACATTTATTGCATAGAGCTGATGACATTTATTGCATAGAGCTGATGACATTTATTGCATAAAGCTGGTGACATTTATTGCACAGAGCTGGTGACATTTATTGCATAGAGCTGATGACATTTATTGCATAGAGCTGATGACATTTATTGCATAGAGCTGGTGACATTTATTGCATAGAGCTGATGACATTTATTGCATAGAGCTGGTGACATTTATTGCATAGAGCTGATGACATTTATTGCATAGAGCTGATGACATTTATTGCATAGAGCTGGTGACATTTATTGCATACAGCTGATGACATTTATTGCATAGAGCTGGTGACATTTATTGCATAGAGCTGGTGATATTTATTGCATAGAGCTGATGACATTTATTGCATAGAGCTGATGACATTTATTGCATAGAGCTGATGACATTTATTGCATAGAGCTGGTGATATTTATTGCATAGAGCTGGTGACATTTATTGCATACAGCTGATGACATTTATTGCATAGAGCTGATGACATTTATTGCATAGAGCTGGTGACTATTGCATAGAGCTGGTGACATTTATTGCATACAGCTGATGACATTTATTGCATACAGCTGATGACATTTATTGCATAGAGCTGGTGGCATTTATTGCATAGAGCTGATGACATTTATTGCATAGAGCTGGTGACTTATTGCATAGAGCTGATGACATTTATTGCATAGAGCTGATGACATTTATTGCATAGAGCTGGTGACATTTATTGCATAGAGCTGGTGACATTTATTGCATAGAGCTGGTGACATTTATTGCATAGAGCTGGTGACATTTATTGCATAGAGCTGGTGACATTTATTGCATGGAGCTGATGACATTCATTGCATAGAGCTGGTGACATTTATTGCACAGAGCTGGTGACATTTATTGCATAGAACTGATGACACAGTGCATAGAGCTGATGACATTTATTGCATAGAGCTGATGACATTTATTGCATAGAGCTGATGACATTTATTGCATACAGCTGATGACAGTGCATAGAGCTGGTGACATTTATTGCATAGAGCTGATGACACAGTGCATAGAGCTGATGACATTTATTGCATAGAACTGATGACATTTATTGCATAGAGCTGATAACACAGTGCATAGAGCTGAAGACATTTACTGCATACAGCTGGTGACATTTATTGCATACAGCTGGTGACATTTATTGCATACAGCTGGTGACATTTATTGCAGAGCTGGTGACATTTATTGCATACAGCTGGTGACATTTATTGCAGAGCTGGTGACATTTATTGCATAGAGCTGGTGACATTTATTGCATAGAGCTGGTGACATTTATTGCATGGAGCTGATGACATTCATTGCATAGAGCTGGTGACATTTATTGCACAGAGCTGGTGACATTTATTTCATAGAGCTGGTGATATTTATTGCAGAGCTGGTGACATTTATTGCACAGAGCTGGTGACATTTATTTCATAGAGCTGGTGACATTTATTTCATAGAGCTGGTGATATTTATTGCAGAGCTGGTGACATTTATTGCAGAGCTGGTGACAGTCCATGATGTATGTAACCCAAAACAGCGGCTTTGACTATATTATTAATCTTTGTGGAACAATCATTGCGTCCTCGCTAGCGTAGTTCGTAAGCATTCCGCCTGTCACGTGGGAGACCGGGGTTCTATTCCCCACTGGGAATTTTTTTTTATTTTTCACAAAATTATTAGGTGATATAATAGAAGCTATTAAACATTACGAACTAAAATATCATATAGAACTAAGAAACTGGAAGTTTGTGAATAAAGTGCGCTCTATGGATCTGTGCAAGCTGCCGACTGCCGGGGAGCACATCCCACAGAGGCAGCGGAATTATCGCGTATCGGAATCGATGGATCCAATAGACGTCTTTGTTTAATGTAAATTTTAATTGTCATATAAAATATCGCCCCTGAATCAGTATAGTTTCATCTCTAAACTTGCTCGAATTGTGGCTTTGTGAATTGGAAACCCACGGGTCATGACGGCCGCGCATATCGATCAGACTACACTTTGTAACACTCAAAACATGCAATTTCAACTGCTAAAGTTAAAGTGAATACAAATTTTAAAGATTAATAATTATTTGTATACTTGTACTATTTTGTAATAATTTAACATCACGGAACATATTGTTGAAGTCAGTTTTCAAATGACCGTTTGAGACCGTCTCGCACGCACAGACATGCACAGACCGGTGGTGGAGGTAATGGACACACTGGAGAGCTCCAATATCAGGTGAGGAGCATGAGAGATCGCAACTGTCTCACCTTCATAACAATTTGATTATCTTCACTTAGAATTGACCTACGGGCATCATTGAGGTACCATTAGAGTTTGTTTTTCAAGGCCTATCTACTGTGGTGGTCTCATTAGTAAATACTCAAATTTAAAATCATGAAGTTCTAACTGCCTATTGAGCAATACTAAAAATGAGGTTGCTAAACCTCAGCTGTAATAATGAAATCATCGCTATCTGACTCACCTAAATGCTGCATCACTGGCTCCATATTTCTAAGCTGATTGCCGAAACAATATGTGGACATTGTAAATTGCTGCTCCGGGCTTTCTTTCACCTCTTTCAATCTCTGCAAAACATTTGAAATGAACATCAGAAAAATATCGGAACAACCTTGGAAATGAGTGTTTTGCAAAAGTTCAATTAATAGCAATAACATGAGCCACATCAAGTGACTAGAATAAGAGAACTGTAACAGAAGGTATGGCTTGCTCCATGGCGAAGGGTTACGGATGCAGTTTGTGATCTCGAATACCCACGTTAGAGACACAGCTGTGGGAGATTTGGCAGCAGGCCGCGTTGTGTTGATATTTTACGAAATGGTATGGGTGCCAGGTTGTTCAGAAAGCAATGGCAAACTACTGAACATAAACTTGCCAAGAGATCACAACAGCAAAGAATGCTGGTGTTGACTGCAACGTCCTGTAAAGACTGAAAGTATATGATTGCTATGATTCTGAGGTTTGCTTGTCATAAATGTGTGCTGTTTGCATAAATTAAATGTACATGTATATGCATATTGTCTGTGTGAATTGCTGTCCATGGTTGATTTGTTCATTTATTGTAAGCCATGTCTCTACTTGTACTGACAATATTTCTGTGGAAACATTTCTGCGGGTGCATAATGTCAGAGTAAATAAGTGAGAATGTCAGCAGTGTATGTGTTGAACAATGACACTACAGTCACACATACACTTACCGTGGACAAGTGACTCCTGTAATTCGGTATCCTAAACAATCGGCAGCCAAGGGCCGGGTAATCAACGGTTAACATCTACTACTGTGTAATGTCTGGCGGTTTTCCTCCGTTCTCTACGCCGGACTGACAGATCGGCCCAGACCAGCACTCACCGAACATTCTGTAGGTCAGCGACTTGCCAGAACTTCTTGGAGAAGTCTCCACACTTCGGGATTGCGAACACAGTTAGACTGAAGTAAAATAACGCTAGACTGGAGTAAAACAACGTTAGACTGAAGTAAAATAACGTTAGACTGAAGTAAAATAACGTTAGACTGAAGTAAAACAACGGAATGCCCGCTGTGGGCCGATGTCTACTCCAGAAATCACCAACGGTCAGACCAGGGCTCACGGACATTTTGAAGTTAACGGATTTCACGGAGTCTGCAGGCGGGTCGGTTAAAAATAATCACCGCCAACTCAACGAAACAAAGTCTCATCTTATCTCATTTCGCACCTTGTTCTTCTTGTACCTTTTTTATATTTAGGATATAACATTAGTATATTTAAAAAAAAATAACATTGGTGTATTTAGTATATAAGATTGGTATGATTAGGATATACCATTGGTATCTTTAGGATATAACATTGATGTGTTTGGGATATTGTATTGGCTTCCTTAGGTACCATAACATTGGAATGTCTAGGAAATAACATTAGTTCGTTTAAGATACAACATTGGTATATTAGGATATAATATTGGTATATTTAGGATAGAACGCTGATATATTTAGGATATAATATTGGTATATTTAGGATAGAACGCTGATATATTTAGGATATAATATTGGTATATTTAGGATAGAACGCTGATATATTTAGGATATAATATTGGTATATTTAGGATAGAACGCTGATATAATTTAGGATATAATATTGGTATATTTAGGATAGAACGCTGATATATTTAGGAATAATATTGGTGTATATTTTAGGATAGAACGCTGATATATTTAGGATATAATATTGGTATATTTAGGATAGAACGCTGATATTTTAGGATATAATATTGGTATATTTAGGATAGAACGCTGATATATTTAGGATATAATATTGGTATATTTAGGATAGAACGCTGATATTTTAGGATATAATATTGGTATATTTAGGATAGAACGCTGATATATTTAGGATATAATATTGGTATATTTAGGATAGAACGCTGATATATTTAGGATATAATATTGGTATATTTAGGATAGAACGCTGATATATTTAGGATATAATATTGGTATATTTAGGATAGAACGCTGATATATATTTAGGATATAATATGGTATATTTAGGATAGAACGCTGATATATTTAGGATATAATATTGGTATATTTAGGATAGAACGCTGATATATTTAGGATATAATATTGGTATAATTTAGGATAGAACGCTGATATATTTAGGATATATATTGGTATATTTAGGATAGAACGCTGATATATTTAGGATATAATATTGGTATATTTAGGATAGAAACGCTGATATATTTAGGAATAATATTTGGTATATTTAGGATACGACGCTGATATATTTAGGATATAATATTGGTATATTTAGGATAGAACGCTGATATATTTAGGATATAATATTGGTATATTTAGGATAGAACGCTGATATATTTAGGATATAATATTGTATATTTAGGATAGAAACGCTGATATATTTAGGATATAATATTGGTATATTTAGGATAGAACGCTGATATATTAGGATATAATATTGGTAGGCATATTAGGATAGAACGCTGATATATTTAGGATATATATTGGTATATTTAGGATAGAACGCTGATATATTTAGGATATAATATTGGTGTATATTTAGGATAGAACGCTGATATATTTAGGATATAATATTGGTATATTTAGGATAGAACGCTGATATATTTAGGATATAATATTGGTATATTTAGGATAGAACGCTGATATATTTAGGATATAATATTGGTATATTTAGGATAGATCCGGCTCCATGGCCGAGGGGTTAGTAGCTTTCTCCGCTAACCCCGAATACTCTCGTCACGTGACGCGACGAGAATTAGCAGTGGTTCGAATCGCAAAAGTGACTTATGAGAGTATGGAGCCGGTCGCTCAGAAAGTCGTGGCGTGCTGATGAGCGTAATCTAGCCTAGGAATCAACATACAGCTGAAAGATGCTGGTGTTGACCGCAATATCCTGAAACAGGATGGAAACGCGGGAAAAAAAAAAAAAAAAAAAAATATTTAGGATAGAACGCTGATATATTTAGGATATAATATTGGTATATTTAGGATAGAACGCTGATATATTTAGGATATAATATTGGTATATTTAGGATAGAACGCTGATATATTTAGGATATAATATTGGTATATTTAGGATAGAACGCTGATTTATTTAGGATATAATATTGGTATATTTAGGATACAACGCTGATATATTTAGGATATAATATTGGTATATTTAGGATAGAACGCTGATATATTTAGGATATAATATTGGTATATTTAGGATAGAACGCTGATATATTTAGGATATAATATTGGTATATTTAGGATAGAACGCTGATATATTTAGGATATAATATTGGTATATTTAGGATAGAACGCTGATATATTTAGGATATAATATTGGTATATTTAGGATAGAACGCTGATATATTTAGGATATAATATTGGTATATTTAGGATAGAACGCTGATATATTTAGGATATAATATTGGTATATTTAGGATAGAACGCTGATATATTTAGGATATAATATTGGTATATTTAGGATAGAACGCTGATATATTTAGGATATAATATTGGTATATTTAGGATAGAACGCTGATATATTTAGGATATAATATTGGTATATTTAGGATATAATATTGGTATATTTAGGGTGTAACCTTGGTATATATGTCAGGTATTAGTCAGATATGACTGAGCTACCGTATAACAGTAGACGGTACTACCTGCTTTCTGTTAGCGCCGAACTGTTGGGCGGCGCTTACCAAACCCGACACCCCACACCACAATGTGCCAATGGCTTCGGGCGGAAGAGCGCAATTGGGAGGGTACAAGCCTTACCCTGGTGCGAGGAAATGCAACCTAAAGACAAAATGTCATGGCAGGGCAGACCAGGCCCTAAGCCTTGGTTGGCGGCTGGTCTAGGATCGAAGCTCCGACAGGCGGACAGTTAGAGCATTGCTTTGCTGATCCGGCAGCTTCTGCAGCTTGTCTTGTTCCAGATGTAGAGGTGTTACCTTTCCTCTGGAGTGAACTAGGCAGGCCGAGAGAGGGATCATGCTGCATGGGCAACACATGATCTCTATATTTTAGCCCAGGCTTTGTGCTATGGAGAGGCAATAACTCCATCCCTGGTCTTAACCGGTCTCGGAATCAAAGCGAGAGGCAACTGTTACGGGTTATAAGTCCCTTGTCAATTGGCGTAGACATGGGGCGCCACGCGTTGCCTCTGACGGTGGGAGACACCTACAGGTGTCACTGATCAGCTACCGCCCGCCTCAAGCTGGGCAGCCCCCGGCCAATTGGGTGCTGATCCGCCACAGCCTGCCTGCTTCAATGGGTGCTTGGGGCTAGGACAAAATCTGAATCGCAGGCTGTAAAACCAATGCACCAGGTACTAATAAAAAGAAAAATAGAAACCTCAAGCTACGGCTTGCAACCTGGAACGTGAGAACCATGTGTCCAGGATTTTCCACTGACTTGACCAATATTGACGATGTGAGAAAAACGGCTGTGATTGATGCCGAACTCAATCGTCTTAACATTGATATTGCTGGCCTGCAGGAGACTCGCCTCGCTGAGGAAGGGTCACTCAGGGAAAACAATTACACCTTTTTTTTTGGAAGGGTAGAGGGCAGGCAGAAAAAGGCAACACGGTGTGGGCTTTGCAGTAAAGAATTCGCTACTGGGAATGATTGAAATTCCAGCAGGAGGAAATGAAAGACTATTATCCCTGCGCTTGGCAACCTCTTGTGGTTTTGCCACCATTATTACTGCATATGCACCGACACTCGATTCCTCTGATGATGTGAAGGATTCGTTCTATGAGGAGTTAGACTCCATGATCAAGGCAGTTCCAAAATCTGACTACATTTATATGCTCGGTGATTTCAATGCTCGTGTGGGCAAGGACTCGAGTTCATGGCCAGTGTCATCGGTCGCATGAATGAAAATGGGCAAAGGCTGCTGGAGCATTGCACCAGAAATGACCAATGTATTACAAACTCCTTTTGTTTAAACAAAAGAGATGCATAAGGTCATATGGAAACATCCAAGATCCGGCCATTGGCACCAGCTGGACTTCATCATCACACGGAGACAACATCTGAACCATACATCATTGACTCGAAGTTACCACAGTGCTGACTGTGATACGGATCATTCTTTGGTTGTTGCAAGGGTTAGACTGAGACCAAAGAGAATCTACACAGCTAAACACAAATCTAGCCCCTGGATTAATATTATTAACACTCACGATCCTGAAAAGTGCTTTCAGTTTCAATAGCAACTTGAAGACGCTTTCACTGATACACCAGAAAATTGTACAGTAAATGAAAAGTGGGGTCAACTTTAAGGAAACCCTTTTAAAAACTGCCGTAGGGGTTTACGGCAGGACTGGTTTGCGGCAAACAGCCAGACTCTGCAGCCCTTGATTGATAAGAAGAAGATAGCTCTCTTAAGAAACAAGGAAAGACCAACGCGTAACACTCTGAATGAGCTAAGGCAAGCTAGGAGGGATGTGCCAAAGGCTGCCAGGCAGTGTGCAAATGATTATTGGATCAAGTTATGTGAGTCCATTCAAATCGCAAGTGATAATGGAAACATAAGAAGCATGTATGAAGGAATAAAGAAAGCCTGTGGTCCAATGATCAAAAGAAGTGCACCATTGAAAACCTTGACTGGAGAAATCATAACTGATAAGAAACAGTAGATGGACAGATGGGTAGAACACTATTTGGAGCTTTACTCAAGTGAGACCAAACTAGCTGATGATACCCTCAACGCCATAGAGGCTCTACCAACTCTTGACCACCTGGACACACTTCCCACCATACACTCACTCTACAGATCCACCACTGATAGAGCTATGCTGGCGAGAAGGACAAGTCCCACAGGATTTCAAAGATTCAAGCATCATAACACTGTACAAGAACAAGGGCGATCGGAGCGACTGCAACAACTATAGGGGTATCTCACTTCTGTGTATTGTTGGAAAAGTATTTGCCAGAATTGTTCTGCGCAGACTTCAAGTCCTAGGAGATCAAGTCTACCCCGAATCACAGTGTGGCCGGTCTACCATTGATATGATATTCTCATTGCGACAAATGCAAGAAAAATGCCGTGAACAGAATCAACCACTGTTTATTGCCTCCATCGACCTCACAAAGGCATTTGATCTGGTCAGTCGTGAGGGTCTGTTCAAGACACTAAAGAAGATTAGCTGCCCACCAACTCTTCTGTCCATTGTAAAATCGTTCCACACAGGCATGAAGGGTATAATCAAGTTTGATGGTGCAACTTCTGAAGAGTTTGAAATCAAGAGTGGAGTTAAGCAAGGTTGTGTACTAGCGCCCACCCTCTTTGGAATATACTTTTTACTTCTACTAAAATATACCTTTCGTGATCAGGATGGTGGTATATACATTCACTCACGCTTAGATGGTGGCCTCTACAATGCTCAGAGATTGAAGGCCAAGGCCAAAATTAGGAGGCTACTGATCAGAGAGTTGCTTTTTGCAGATGATGATGCAGTTACGACCCACTCTGAGGAATAATTGCAATGTCTACTATCTGCATTCTCCAATGCTTGTTCTGAATTTGGTTTAACAATTAGCAAAAAGAAGATACAGATTATGTCACAAGGTGCACATGGGGTACCATCAATCTTTATTGACGACGCCGAACTAGAGATGGTAGACCATTTTACATATCTAGGATCAGTGGTAAATAGCAAATTATCCCTAGATCAGGAAATCAACATCCGGATTGATAAGGCAGCAACAACAATGAACAGGTTAAGAAAAAGAGTCTGGGAGAACAGGAAGCTTACTGCCAAAACAAAAGTCCTTGTCTATCAAGCCTGTGTCCTTAGTACTCTTCTTTATGGTAGTGAAACCTGGACAACTTACTCACACCAAGAGAAACGTTTAAACAGCTTTCATATGCGGTGTCTGCGAAGAATTCTTGGTATTAAGTGGCAAGACAAAATCACAAATACTGAAGTATTGGAAAGATCAGGTTGTGTGACGGTTTATTCCATGCTCAGTCTTCGTAGACTTAGATGGATAGGACATGTTAGGAGGATGGATGATGGTAGAATACCAAAGGACATCTTTTTTGGTGAATTACAGATGGGTAAGAGATCTCAGGGTCGGCCTCTACTACGATACAAAGATGTGTGTAAGCGGGACATGATTGATACAGGCATTGATAATGCACATTGGGAGCAAGTCGCCGCTGAACGTGTTGCATGGAGGGCAAACATCAGAAATGGAATAAAGACAAAGGAGAACATTATTGCAGATAAGTCACACACCGAGCGTTTGAGACGTAAGATGGTGCATGATGGTGGAAATGACCACGTGTTCACATGCACCCACTATGAACGGACATTTACAGCGCGAATTGGCCTTATCAGTCACATTCGCTACCGCCATAGGTAAAAGTTATTATGCCTTTTTAAAGCACAAACTATCGTCTGTCAAGACGGCAAGGTGCCAATGGGGAACATTGGTATATTTAGTATATAACATTGTTATGTGAAAGATATAACATTGATATTTTTAGGAGATAACATTGATATGTTTAGAAAATTACAGTGGTATATTTAGGATATAACATTGGTATCTTTATGATAGAACATTGATATATTTAGGATATAGTATTTGTATGTTTAAGTTATAATATTGGTATGTTTATAATATAACAGTGGTATATTTAGGATATAACGTTGTTATGTTCAGGGTGTAACATTGGTATGCTAAGGATAGAATATTGATATGTTTAGGATATACATTGGTATATTTAGGACAGAACATTGATAGGTTTATGATAGAACATTGGTATGTTTAGGATATACTATTGGTATTTTTAGGATAGAACATTAGTATATTTAGGATATAACATTAGGATATGTTAAGGATATAACATTGGTATGTTAAGGATATAACATTGTTTTTTTATGATATAATATTGGTATATTTATGATATAACATTCATATCTCAAGGATATAAACATTGGTATGGTTGGGATATAAAGGCAGTAGTTTAGCATGTCCAGTATGCCTCTAGCACTAGATGGACACTGGCGTTGCTGTTGTTGTGTGAGAACAGTTGACCTGTCAGATGGGAGCAGGGTCAGTGCCGGGAATAGCACCCTCATTGTTGGCTGGGTCGACCCAGTCTGTACACTTACGGGACCTCGTTACACACCCTACAGCACACTAGACTTATGTTTGTCTAGACCATTCGGCCACCAGGGCGGATGTGGGCGGTGTCTTGCCGGCCGCCTTGATTTCCTAAGACATTTCCTGACACGCGCTGAAGGTCGGGTCGACCTGGGGTCACAGGTCAGTTTAAATATTGGAATTTGTCCCTATGGGGATGGAAAGTGTGACATAGATTTTGTTTTAGAAATGTTAATTTGCATGCGGTTTGCATGACTCCAGTTAGCTACACTATACATTTCCTGTTGCAAGTATAATTATAGCACTTTACAATCAATAGCGTTTGTATATACTGTGCAGTCGTCTGCAAATAGATCGCAGGACGACGACAGATATAAGGGAAGATCATTTATATAAATGGCAAATAACAGACGGCCAAGTATAGACCCCTGAGGTACTCCAATATTAATGGTAATGGCTTGAGATAAATATTTATTGTGTGATACTACTTGTTTTCTGTCTAATAAAAGTGATTTTATTAATGTCACTATATTAAAGCTTACTTTCATTGTTTCTAGTTTTTTAATTAGAATAGTATGATCTATCATACCGAATGCTTTTCTAAAGTCTATAAACACCGCTCCACATAGAGTATTGTTGTTAGTATTTTGATGCCAGTTTTCTATCATGTTTGTTAGGGCCGTATGGCAAGAATATTTTGGCCGAAACCCTGACTGTCTGTCAACTATTTGTTTTGGCGAACTAAGAGAGAGAGAGAGAGAGAGAGAGAGAGAGAGAGAGAGAGAGAGAGAGAGAGAGAGAGAGAGAGAGAGAGAGAGAGAGAGAGAGAGAGAGAGAGAGAGAGAACAGACAAGAATGAGAGAGGAAATAGAAGAAAGAAAAGCTAAATAACGACGAAAATAAGGCGTCATTGAGTATCTTAAGGTCAGATAAACTTGTAGTAAGATTTTAGCATAAGTGAAACACGGTCAAGGTCGTGTCTTCCCTATCTCAGGGTGCTAATGTAGGCCGAGCGACATGTGCCACGTGACTGGTGAATTCATGATCACGGCACCAATGTTGTTATGTTGATTAGCTGAAGTCTAAGTTAGGACAGCAACGTGAAGTCTAAGCTAGGACAGCAACGTGAAGTCTAAGGTAGGACAGCAACGTGAAGTCTAAGGTAGGACAGCAACGTGAAGTCTAAGGTAGGACAGCAACGTGAAGTCTAAGCTAGGACAGCAACGTGAAGTCTAAGGTAGGACAGCAACGTGAAGTCTAAGGTAGGACAGCAACGTGAAGTCTAAGGTAGGACAGCAACGTGAAGTCTAAGGTAGGACAGCAACGTGAAGTCTAAGCCATGACAGCAACGTAAAGTCCAAGTAGGACAGCAACGTGAAGTCTAAGGTAGGACAGCAACGTGAAGTCTAAGTTAGGACAGCAACGTGAAGTCTAAGTTAGGACAGCAACTTGAAGTCTAAGGTAGGACAGCAACGTGAAGTCTAAGTTAGGACAGCAACGTAAATTCTAAGTTAGGACAGCAGCGTGAAGTCTAAGGTAGGACAGCAACGTGAAGTCTAAGGTAGGACAGCAACGTGAAGTCTAAGTTAGGACAGCAACGTGAAGTCTAAGGTAGGACAGCAACGTGAAGTCTAAGGTAGGACAGCAACGTGAAGTCTAAGCCAGGACAGCAACGTGAAGTCTAAGGTAGGACAGTAACGTGAAGTCTAAGGTAGGACAGCAACGTGAAGTCTAAGCTAGGACAGCAACGTGAAGTCTAAGGTAGGACAGTAACGTGAAGTCTAAGGTGGGACAGCAACGTGAAGTCTACGTTAGGACAGCAACGTGAAGTCTAAGGTAGGACAGCAACGTGAAGTCTAAGTTAGGACAGCAACGTGAAGTCTAAGGTAGGAGAGCAACGTGAAGTCTAAGGTAGGACAGCAACGTGAAGTCTAAGTTAGGACAGCAACGTGAAGTCTAAGGTAGGACAGCAACGTGAAGTCTAAGGTAGGACAGCAACGTAAAGTCTAAGTTAGGACAGCAACGTAAAATCTAAGTTAGGACAGCAACGTAAAGTCTAAGTTAGGACAGCAACGTGAAGTCTAAGTTAGGACAGCAACGTAAAATCTAAGCCATGACAACAACGTGAAGTCTAAGTTAGGACAGCAACGTAAAATCTAAGTTAGGACAGCAACGTGAAGTCTAAGCTAGGACAGCAACGGGAAGTCTAAGTTAGGACAGCAACGTGAAGTCTAAGTTAGGACAGCAACGTAAAATCTAAGTTAGGACAGCAACGTAAAGTCTATGTTAGGACAGCAACGTTACGTCTAAGCTAGGACAGCAACGTGCACGTCTCTACAATGACAGCAACGTAAAGTCTAAGCTAGGAAAGTAACGTGAAGTCTAAACTAGGACAGCAACGTGCACTCTCTACAAAGACAGCAACGTAAAGTCTAAGCTAGGACAGCAACGTAAATCTAAGCTAGGACGCAACGTGAAGTCTAAGTTAGGACAGCAACGTGAAGTCTAAGTTAGAACAGCAACGTGAAGTCTAAGTTAGGACAGCAACGTGAAGTCTAAATTAGGACAGCAACATGAAGTCTAAGCTAGGACAGCAACGTGAAGTCTAAGCTAGGACGCAAGAAAGTCTAAGGAGGCAGCAACGTAAGTCTTAGCTGGACAGCACGTAAAGTCTGCTAGGACAGCAACGTGAAGTCTAGCTAGGACAGCACATGATTCTAAGTGGACAGAAACGTAAAGTCTAAGGTAGGAAAACAAACGTAAAGTCTAAGCTAGGACAGCAACGTAAAGTCTAAACTAGGACAGCAACGTGAAGTCTAAGCTAGGACAGCAACGTAAAGTCTAAGTTAGGACAGCAACGGAAAGTCTAAGGTAGGACAGCAACGTAAAGTCTTAGCTAGGACAGCAACGTAAAGTCTAAGCTAGGACAGCAACGTGAAGTCTAAGCTAGGACAGCAACATGAAGTCTAAGCTAGGACAGCAACGTGAAGTCTAAGCTAGGACAGCAACGTGAATTATAAGTTAGGACAGCAACGTGAAGTCTAAGCTAGGACAGCAACGTGAATTATAAGTTAGGACAGCAACGTGAAGTCTAAGCCAGGACAGCAAAGTGAAGTCTAAGCTAGGACAGCAACGTGAAGTCTAAGGTAGGACAGCAACGTGAAATCTAAGCTAGGACAACAACGTGAAGTCTAAGCTAGGACAGCAACGTGAAGTCTAAGCTAGGACAGCAACGTAAAGTCTAAGCTAGGACAGCAACATGAAGTCTAAGCTTGGACAGCAATGTGAAGTCTAAGCCAGGACAGCAACGTGAAGTCTAAGCCAGGACAGCACCGTGAAGTCTAAGCTAGGACAGCAACGTGAAGTTTAGGTAGGACAGCAACGTGAAGTCTAAGCCAGGACAGCAACGTGAAGTCTAAGGTAGGACAGCAACGTGAAGTCTAGCTAGGACAGCAACGTGAAGTCTAAGCTAGGAAAGCAACGTGAAGTCTAAGCCAGGACAGCAACGTGAAGTCTAAGCCAGGACAGCAACGTGAAGTCTAAGCTAGGACAGCAACGTGAAGTCTAAGCCAGGACAGCAACGTGAAGTCTAAGCTAGGACAGCAACGTGAAGTCTAAGGTAGGACAGCAACGTGAAGTCTAAGTTAGGACAGCAACGTGAAGTCTAAGCTAGGACATCAACGTGAAGTCTAAGCCAGGACAGCAACGTGAAGTCTACTAAGAAAGCACTTTGCAACACAATCTTCCTACCAACTCTATGTTACCAATGTTAAACTTGGACAATAACAGAAAAAGAGAAAAGAAAAATCACTACATAAATGAGACTCCTGAGAAGAATACTCAATGTATCAAGAAGAGATAAGCTCAGAAATGAAGAAATCAGTACTAAAGTTGGGGTTACAGCAGCGCTAGATTTTATTAGAAGGCAGCAAGTCAAATTGTTTGGCGTGCAAGTAGGTTACCAACTAACAGCATACCACAGCAAGCAATGATGTACAAACCAGATGGAAGCGGAGGAAGAGGCCGACCACGTAAATGATGGACGTAGGGAATATCGATACATGAAGCCCATAATCGGGCACTCTCACGAAGTTTATACTTCACCTCGACACCGCATGGTACAAGAGGAACACGATGAGATGAGAGACAGCAACAGAAATGAGATGCCTGAGAAGAATACTCAAATGTATCAAGAAGAGAGAAAATCAGAAATGAAGAAATGAGGACTAAAGTGGGGGTTATAGCTGCACTAGAGTTTATCAGAAAACAGCAGGTTAAATGGTTTAGCCATATAACTAGATTACCAACTAACAGTATACCTCAACCAACAATGATGTACAGACCACACGAAAGCAGAGGAGGAGGCCGGCCACGTAAACGATTGATAGAGGGAATTACAGAGACCATGGGAACCTCAATAAATGAAGCCCATAAGCGGGCACTCTCCCGCTGTTTATACTTCACCTCGACACCGCATGGTACAAGAGGAACATGATGAGATGAGATTATGAAACCACAAAATGATGGTAAAGTAGCTTTTTTATTTATTTTTTTATTGTTTTATTTGAGAGAGGAGAAGAGGGGGGGGGGGGGGGGGGGGGGGGGTGTCAACGAAATGGCATTAAGAACGACGAAAAAATGTCATACAGTTAGTTTATTACATCGTTTTCCCACTGTGAATTTGAAGACACAAACATTAGATTGCACAATTTATTGCCAGCAGATTTCGTTGTATCTCGTCAGGCGCATACTTCAGAGTCGATCAATATGCACAGAAGCAAACAATCAATCCCTATATTACGCGACACAGATTTGTTTTTGTTTTCTTTTTTTCGTTTTTTTAATCGTTTCGTGTGCTCGCTTTGAACTCTAGCGTAGTCCTGCTGGACTGATTTTTGCTTGTGGGCTAGCTTTCCCTATTACCAGTGTCCCTGGTTATCAGGCAAACCTACTCCGACTTCTGAAGTACTTGTTATTTACGTCCCCAAGTCAAGGACGAGAAGTCAATATTTTAGTCCAACTGATCGGTGTAGAGGTTGAACCCGCTGCCTCGGCAACGGATGTTAAAGAGTGTTTTCTCTTACCCGTTCGGTCATGGTGACCTCTGACACAGATATTACCACGGTAATGTAAAAATGTCCCCCCCCCCCCCCCCACAAATTCGTCACACCGACAAAGGCATGTCGGTGACAAGTGTAATGTCAGGCTTGGAACTGAGGCCAGATAGGAGACAGTTTCCTGCCTTTACTACGTACATTATCAGTAAATAGTATATAGTGCAGAGATTACAGCTACCTTGTGCCACACCAGCCAGATAGCGGCTTCCAGAAAGAAGGTAGGTTTTGTCTTGTCTGACTTACATTCTAATTGTTACTGCTATGTTCAAACTGTCATAGTGACCTTGTAGTTAGTGTACCTTCTGTCTAAAATAGTGACCATGTTTCCACAAGAACAGCTCCAGGTTCGACCCGCTCTCGTTAAACATCTCAGTGACAATTGTATGCAAATTGTTCATCATCATCATGTGCCATGGCAATGAAGTTAGGCGGTCGTGACTCGACATTCACAAGAACACCAGAGTTTAGGATCAGGTCTGTATTCTTGTCCTGATTAAGCCATATAGGTCATGTCATCCAGGTATTTACCTCCTGGCCTTCCCGTTTGCTCTTTTCCAATCAGTTTTTCCAGTTGTCACAAAGTATCCCCCCCCCCCCCTAAGATGCCCATAAATTATCATGACTTTCCATGTCTAATTTCTGTAATAAATTCCATCATCATCGTATGCCTTGCCAATGAACGTGTCTAGTTCGCCATCTCAAGCGATCACAAGCATCGAAGATCAGGTCTGTGTTCTTGTCACGACTACGCTTGTATCTAGAATGCATATGTGTGGATATCTGAACAACACGATCTGACCCAGAGCTCTTCTCCAACAGACAGAAAAGTTAAAATTGTGGAATAATATGTCATGCTCGCACATTCCTCCCACGATCACTATGAAGAACATTAAAAGGAAGTTAGAATACGAATGATAAGAGATGCTTGGAGGTTTCACACAGGACACAGGAAGCGGGGACCATATCTTCAACATGGGAACCTTGCAGGTTTTACACAGGACACAGGAACCGGGGACCATATCTTCAACTTGGGAACCTGCAGGTTTTACACAGGATAGAGGAAACACGGACCACAATAAGACAGAAGGAGATATAATATTCACAATAGGACAGAAGAAGTTATCATAAATACTGTAGGACAGAAGCAGTTATCATAATCATAATGGAACGAAGAATTTATCATAAACATTGTAATAAAGAAGAAGTTATCATAATCACTGTAGTACAGAAGAAGTTATCATAATCACTGTAGTACAGAAGAATTGATCATAACTAGTATAGGGCTTGAGGAGTTATCACAATGACTATGGGACTGCAGGAGTTATCACATGACTATGGGACTGAAGGAGTTATCAAATGGCTATGGGACTGAAGGAGTTATCACAATCACCATGGGACTGCAGGAGTTATCACATGACTATGGGACTGAAGGAGTTATCAAATGGCTATGGGACTGAAGGAGTTATCACAATCACCATGGGACTGCAGGAGTTATCAAATGACTATGGGACTGAAGGAATTATCACAATCACCATGGGACTGCAGGAGTTATCAAATGACTATGGGACTGAAGGAATTATCACAATCACCATGGGACTGAAGGAGTTATTGATTGATTGATTGATTGATCGATTGATTGATTGATTTAGGAACCGACATCACAGCATTCAGGACATTCCCATAAACGCTTTGTCCCCACCCCCAGCAGCCAGCGAAGAGTTCCAACACTAATAGTTTGAAGGAGTTATCACAATGGCTATGGGACTGAAATAGTTATTACAATGATTAATGCCTGAGTGGAAACCTTCAAAGACATCATGGGCAAAAACTGCTGCATTGGTCTAGGTTTCTCTTTTGGGACGGTACCCTCCCAGGGTAGGTGGGAAAACACCTTGCTTCTCTAGCTGGCTTGATATTTTCCTGGCAATTAACTTCTCCAGCAGCTTGCCAATTGTATTCTGCATGATTATAACTCGATATACCTGAATGTTTGTGTGGTCTTTGCCAGGCTTCGGCAAGGGAATCAGATGGCTGTGTAACCACTCCTCCTTGATGCTAGCACTCCATATATTGTTGTTGTACATGTCTGCTAATTTCTCTAGCTCATTGTCGGTACACCTATTTATGTCGTCGTATCTTATGCCATCAGGACCTGGAGCACTGTTTTTTGATCGTCGAAGCACAGCCTTGATTTCTTTCACTGTCACTGTGTCTTCATCCGAAGTGTTCTGGACCTTGCACCTGTCTGACGTGACCTCCTTGGCCAGATTTCGGCCTCCCATGTCTGTCTGGTTGCTCTGCTCAAGGTAGCGTTCAAAGAGGGCTTTGCCCTTGTCCTCATCAGTCCTCTGCCAGATGAGGTCAGCACCTTGGAAGTCAGAAATGCTCTTATTCTTGACTACCCCGCTCATGCTTTTATGTAGTCGCCAGAACAATTTCAGTGACTTGTCTGTGCTTACTCTTTGACACACCTCTGCCCATTTTACGCTTTTAACCACCTTGACCAGTTTTTTTAAATAGCTTACTTTTGTGTGCATCTCGCTTTCTAAGACGGTATGCGAGTATGTGGGCAGCAATGTTATCATAATAACTGTTGCCAGGCTGTGTTCACTGAATGGAGTTGATTGATTTTCCTATGATATTAAACATCGACCTGGCACCAGGTGGTGAGGGGAGGGGAGAGGGAGGTTTCTCTCTCTCTCTCTCTCTCTCTCTCTCTCTCTCTCTCTCTCTCTCTCTCTCTCTCTCTCTCTCTCTCTCTCTCTCTCTCCTCTCTCTCTCTCTCTCTCTCTCTCTCTCTACCATATGTGAGAAACAATGGCATTCTACCACATGTGAGAAACACCGATATTCTACCAGATGTAAGAAACACTAGACAACACTCTCTAGACAAGACACGACAAAAGAATTCCCTGCTAGGGGTTGAAACTGGAGTCCCACCATGTGTAAGGGCAGAGACCGAACTCACTCAGCCATAAGGTCGTGTACAAACAACAGCGACAAGAACTGAATCAAACTGCTAGGCAAACACACATACACACACACACACACACACACACACACACACACACACACACACACACACACAAACACATACACGAGTCGCCAGTGTCCTAACTTGTGGTGTTACTCTGTTCAGAAACACAGCGCCATCAAACACCAGAATGAGCTCCCAGCAATTAAAGCGATATCCAGGCCAAAGGGACGAAGCCTTCCCGACCCCCTTCACCGTCCCTCCTCCCCCCGTCACGGAGAGAAAACCAGGACAGTTACCTCAGGATCAAATTCAGAAATTTTTCGATGAGGTAACGCCTTGTTGATATTGTTGTTGCTGCTGTTGTTGATGTAAATTATAATGCAACGGGCTGTTGTTGTTGTTGTTGTTGTCGTCGTCGTCGTCGTCGGTCGTCGTCGTCGTCGTTGTTGTTGTTGTTGTTGTTGTTGTTGTTGTTGTTGTTGTTGTTGTTGAGGATAACACTGATATACACACATTTTGGTGCCTTAAATTGTATAGCTGTTCTTGTGTAAATTTGTGCTGCTGATTCCAAAAATGTAATCCGATTTTTTCTATCAACTCTAGTTTTCGAGATAACTAAGAATGACCTTCTTAGTAGGGCAACTGTTATGTACAAGCCTAGAGTTAGGTGCCATCAGTGGCATTTTGACTGTAATCTGCATTCATATTATATGTAATTACTGTGCATTTATTGCCTCCATATAAAACACCAAAAAATGTGTTAAAACTGTATCATTAGCATTTTTTAAAATGTCTTTTCGAGAACTTCCTGGAATGTGATATGCCTGGACAGTCACGCTTAAGGGTCCAACAGTAGTCTGCCATCACGCGGGAATCCCAAAGTCCCTGGTATCTCTTTTCCATTGATTTTATATCCTAGTGAAACCTTCCACCGTGCTCCTCACTAAAGTCGCCAAGAGTCTCGGCAAAGAAATGTAAATGGTTATGGAGGTAGTGCAGTTTTATGCTCATGTGCATCCAAGCTAACAAACACTTGACATCATGTTTTCAACTAATTCAGAATAATTGTCTGCTTTAAAGAAAGTTTTGCACAGCTGAAACAAATGATGAACAGGCTGTGAACTCTGTTATATTCATCGAATCATGAACACTTGGATCGTGTAGTAACCTTATAACTTGAGGTCCATCAAAAATTCCAGCTTTAAGTTTTTCTATGCTCAATTCCGAAAACTGTCTGCATAAATATTTAAACCTGTTACCATCTTTGTTCAGCGCCTTAACAAATTGCTTCATCAAGCCAAGCTTTATGTGTAATGGACGCAGTAGAACTATTTTTCGATCAATGAGAGGCTTGTTGACAATATTTCTTCTCCAACTTTGAATTCACCCCTTAACGGCCACTATTTCTTTGTCCAGTGCGTATCCTTTGCCCTGCTATCCCACAAACATATAAAGCATGGATATTTGGCTCTTTTAATGGTCAATGTAATGAGTGTTACACATGTCTTTTACATTTACTGGTTACTGTAATAAGTGTTGTGGACATAGTTTTCTAGTGCTAATATATAAATATACTAACGCTTGTATCTTCTTGGGAGGTAGTGACGAAAAATAACAATACGGGACTCTATCGAGGCCCCGTAATTGGAATGAGTACACTTTAAGCCCTTTAACGAGGATCTATAGCGAAACCACAGCCAAGGGAACGGGCTTGGTAGAATCAGCGGGGAAAGAAGACCCTGTTGAGCTTGACTCTAGTCTGACTTTGTGAAGACACATGAAGGGTGTAGCATAGGTGGGAGCGCAAGCGCAATTGAAATACCACTACTTTTATCGTTTTCGTTTCTTTACTTATTCAGTCAAGCGGAGAGCGGGGCGCAAGCCCCTCGCTTCTGGAGTTAAGCGGCAACCGGCGCACAGTGGAAGTATGGGAGATTTGCTTGCAAATAGACAGGCAATATCTTCTGCGGTAGCTATGGCGGGCCTATTCCCGCTGATCGCGGGGACCGCTATAAGTCAGGTGGGGAGTCTGACGATAGTGCACGCTTTACACAGGTCCGGACACTTGTGATTGACAGATGTGCGCGCCCTCATGGTCCGGGCTCGTACAAGGCCCTCACATGTGGGACATGGCTGAACGCCTCTAAGCCGGGTCCCTTGGGTGTCAGGGTCTGGCCATAACTCGCCACCGGCTCGTGGTGGTGAGCCGCCAGCGTCTGCAGCCTACCTTGTGCCAGACGTATTGGTTACCCATTCCTCTGGAATAAACAAGACTAGGCCGAGTGAGAGATCATGTTTGGGCATCACATGATTCTCTGAAGCTCTGCCCAGACATTGTGATGGAATATTGGCCACATTCCACTCACATACTTTGGTCTGTCAAGACTGCAAGGTGTCTACTTGTAT
>JACEFZ010016134.1:0-19321 GCA_014155875.1 Cepaea nemoralis
AAAAAAAAAGGGTCCATTAAAAGTGGAAAGGTTTTGGGATTTTCATCGGTTTGTAGGAAAAGGGCGGGTGGCGTGAGAAAAGCCTGACTACAAAACTGCCACGTCAGCTATGTAGGGTGCAGAACCAGGGTATAAAATAGACGGCGTCTCCTCACTCGCTCTACACCAGTTCACGGGCTGACTTGGGTAGCTACAGCGGTGAAATTTGGTGTGAGTAGTGTTCGTGTAGTGAGCAGATATTTTTCACGTGCTGACTTTGCTAGCTACAGCGGTGAAACAGGTTGGTGTGAGCCTTATTCGTGTCGTCGGCAGCTGATAAAACAGTGAAATATATATTGTATACACCAGAACTTTTTCGCGGTTGTAAAAATCGAAAGTGTGACTTATGACCAGTTTATCAATATGACCACCAGATCTACTTTCACGTGTTCAGTGTGCGACAAAGCCTATTGTGATAAGTATACCCTTAATCGTCACATTCGGACCATTCACACTGACAACCACCAGAAATACCCCTGTCAGTTATGTGATAAGGTGTATAATACGAATGATGGCCTACAAAAACACAAACGAATACATCATCACCGGCCTATGGATACATCAGAACCAGGCACATTACCACCAACAACCTCGACGACACCACCAACTGAAACCAATATAACTAACAGTCAGATACAACCAGACGAGAATATTCTTGAACAACTGGTAGAAGGCGAAGCGACCATCTTAGCAGCCGGGGAACCTGAGACACTACACATCCTTCCACCCAATATTCAACAAACATATAGAGAAAATTGGGAAGCTATCAGGACACATCACAAGATTAACAAGTGGTTATCGACATACACCTTCTTTATTAGCCCGGAGATACAAAAGCCTATCAACTGGACAGATACGTTGTATAAGATTTTCAACGCTCAAATTAGTCGCTTTAAGATAAATTTTAGCTTTCATTTAGTGTTGCGACATAGAGGAACACAAGATCTTAGATTCTATCATGCCTCATTTAACAATTCTTCTGTTTTAGAATGTCCAGCACTAATCAATAACAGACACGACTTTGACGCCTTCCTTACATCAGTACACGAACATGACATTCATTCCTACACCATCCAACAACGTACAGACACTAAATATACACTAGAGACAGTAGCTGGCATATGTTTTTACCTCTTTCATATGCCCGAGTTCCCGATAATTTGATGTCTAGGTGACATATCATTCCCCCAACTACATTGTTTTATATTTTTGTCACTAACCATGTATGTCATTGATGTTTTCTTATATCACTAAACTATTTTCATGAATAACACACATATTTTGGTGATTAAATATTGAAACCAAGATTTTTGTTGATTTTCTTTAGTGGTTTTGTTTTCATGACGTTGTCTTGTCCCGAGAGACATCAACACTTACAGACAATGAAATAATGACACATACTGAGATGTATTATGTATTTATTCAACTGATGATTGCAACCAAGTATAGAAATTACACCATCCACCTCGCAGTATCCAACGATGTAGTTTATCAGTAATATTCATGCCGACAGATGTAGCGAAGCTTTCCTCCAGGTCCTGGACATTCACGTCTGTATTGTAAGAATTATTAACCAGATGCCTACCCAGACGCATACCAAGTGTAAAAACCATCATTATTCTCCCGTAGTTGATGATGTTATCGGCAAAGACTTCGTCAGCGATTGAAACAAAGACCGGAAAAACGTGTTAGGGCTTGATACAGACTTCTAGTCTCGTGAATAACACATCATGTTGGTTGGCTATCTGACATACTAAACGACACAACCTCGAGGTATTGGTCTTTATGGAGTTGTAGGAACTAATAATAGTCAACGCCATACTCACCACCTCGGTGTGACTTGTGTCAAGTCGGTCGTTGGTTGTGTCATTAGTTAGTTAGTTAGTTAGTTAGTTAGTTAGTTAGTCGACAGATCATCCTCGTTGCACATCGAACCATTCAGTCCATAAGTGCTCGGATCCCCTCCTCAGCAAATCCCGCAGCGTGTAGCGGCTAACGAAGCCAGTTCTGTGTTGGTTTATCAATCTTCTTTGGCTTCCTGCGTAGTGTTCTTGTTTGGCCACCCCTCTTTTAATTTGATGCTCTCGCAGTCTGGCCATGGTTGTAGATTCACAGTCATCACTTGGTTCTCGCAAAAGTCTCACTTCTCGTAGAGCATTCAGAATGTCAGCCTGGTCCATGGCGCGTCCGCCCTCCACAGTAGCCTCACCTGCGAGCTTGTCAGCCCGCTCATTTCCTTGTACTCCCGCATGCCCTGGCACGAATATGAAACTAATCTTTGCCAGACGAGACCGCTTCAGAGGCAACAACCATTCTCTTCGAATCGACCCCTCCTCTATCCTCTTGATCATGTTCATTGAGTCGCTAAGGAAACAAGCCCTAGTGAATGTCTATGTCTCGAGCCATGTTATTGCTTTACTTACTGCCATGACTTCCATGGTCAGGCTACTTGTGGTTTCAGTGAAAGCACCAGAGTCCTCCTTCACAATTCTCCCTCCGGCCCGAGCTGTAAATGCCCATGAGCTTCTCACATGTCGGACGACCGACCCATCTGTGTAGATGACCGCGTCACCGACTAGCGAATTCTCGATAATCAACGCTTGTACTTCAGCCTCAACAGCAGCCGGATTTTCTTGTCTGCATTTTCTATCTAGTTGGATGCAAACTGAAAAGGATGTGCAGAAGCCTGTTGGCACTTGCACCCACTCCTCGCCAGGTTCTAAGTCCTCAAGTGAACACACCTGTTGAAGAATGTCTTCGGCTTGACCCATCCACGACCGTCCTCTTTTTAACCTGCTGCCCTTCACCTTCCTAATTTCACTATGCAGTGGATGTTGTGTGTTTGCGTTAATTCTGAGGTAGGCGCGTGCCCTGCAAACTTGTATTCTCTCTTCAATGGTTGGAAAATCAAGAAGGTAGCGCATCGCCCTGCATGCTGTATCTCTTGTACATCCAAGAATAATGCGCATAGCTTCATTCTGTATCCTTTCCATCCTTTCTATCTGCTTATGGCTGAGAGTCAGGATTGCCATTGCATACTCCAAAACAGACATGACCTGCCCCTCGTACAGAAGACATAGATGGCGCTGCTCACAGTTTGCTGCCGCCATCACCCGCATCGCTGCCAAACCCCGCTTGGCCTTTGTTATTGCCATACGGCGGCACGACCCACCACGAAAAGTATAAATTGGAAAATGGGAATTCCCCACTCGGACACGAAAGTGGACGTCAACAAAGGAATCCAAGGAGAATGTGGACAACGTAATTGGACAGCAAAGGGAGAGGCTGTGATTGTGATTTCGAACAAGGACGTGTTTTTCTAAGGATCTGTGTGAGGTGACCTCTGGACGCGATGATATGAGCGTGAGACAGCTCTGAGTCAGGAGAGGGATCTGTTGATGATAATACCGCAGTGAAGTAACCGGGCGGAAAAACCTAGAGTGGAATTACAGCTTAAATGGAATCAGTGGATCAGGGCGTCAAGCAGAGCGCAGTAGACTGGACACTCATCGGTGGATTAGTAAAGTAGGTGCCGACCCTGTTTATAGGGGTCAACCTACAGGTCTGCGTGAGTTTAATGTTCACATGTCTGCTACGGAATAAACTTCTGGTAGCGCTTTGATATCTTGACTTTTGCCGTTGATTGTCATTGTATTCAAGGTAAGGACGCAAGTTTAATTCCTCGTCCTTCGTTGCTGTTTTGCATTATTACGAGTTGATACCTCGACGGTTGCCGGTGTAGGCACTTCGAGGCATATGGGGGTCATCACTGGACTCGCTGCATAAAAAAAATTGTCAACACGAAAATTCCTGCCAGATTCAGTCAGCTGAGCGTAGAAAAATTTGCACGCCGACATCTTGAGTTGCACCGTACTACACGAATCACACACAGAAAGAAGAACGCACGAAAACTCCACGTCACAAAAATGGTGAAGATCAAGAATTATTTCAAGTAAGTTGGAAGTTTATATTTCACAAGAACAATCAGTTCGACTAGAATTAACAGGTCAAGACAGTGAGAAAGTAGTACTGTAATAACACCGTTGCGTGTAAGAATTGCAATAACAGTATAATAGTTACACAGCAAGAATGCACCATACGCGCAAAACTGCACTATATTAAACACAGCACAGTGCTATCAAAGAGTTCTGAACAACGAACATTATAAGAGATTGTAAGATATTTAAGAACAACATTATATTTAGAACGAATGTGTGACACTTATAGCTTTGATGTTACCTTGGAAAAGAAGATAAACAATAGACACAAGCCATACAAAACGTTTGACACCATGGTCGATATGGAATATACTTATAACCATCATAGTAGGCATTGAGAGCCTGAGAAACACTGCGCTGTCACATTAAGCTATTAACAGATTGACATTTCACAGTAACTGATCGTTTGAAACTGCTCAGGAGTTATTAATTGTTTATTCTCGCAACTCCATTGCTGAAGTAATACATTAATAACGATTTGTGGGTTGAATTGTTACATACCCCACATTATCGAGGAACTCCGAAACAGAAGACAGTATATACGAATTATCCTATCAGAATTTGGGGACAGAGCAGAGCAGTATACAAGAGCAGCAAGTTACACTGCAGTCAGAGATATATATGGTATACTGAACATGACAACGTTGAGGAGCATGGGTCACCGGTAAATTTCGGAGGTGCACTATTATAATCTGTGGAAAACGAACATACTACTTTGTAATGAACGACACTACTCCCAAACCTTGTCCCTACACATAACCCTTTCAGGACATTTTTCCTCACTGACACTGCCCCACAATATTCCCGCACTCAACCTTCACTATTTCAACCTTATATTATGATGCCGTTATCGGATACTAGACTCACATTGCGCCGCCATACCAAGTGAGCAAGGATGTACTAACGACATTTCAGTCGTCACGGACACATTGTTGCTGACTAGTTACAGTTGCCGAAGCAGCATTTCGGTTGTCTCACGGTGCCAGTTCATGATATTAGACTGACACCTCACTGGCATAGGATCAACGGACACGAAGTTTCTGCACAGAATATCGCATTCTTTATCGCCAACACTACATATGGGACATTACGGAGACACTACACACGTCATCATAGAGGAATAGAAGGACGGATAAGACAGCACACACCAGTCTACTGTGGGTGTCGTTACAATCATATACCCAAATTTAACTCAAAGTTCGACGGGTGCACCGTAACCGACTAGGTTTTGTCAGTCGGCCACAGACCGCGTGGGTCTAGGTGCTGGTGTAAGTGCATTACACCATCGTGTCAATTTACCAGATATTGTGTTTCGAGGAGAACCTCCATTAATTGTCGACTGCAGAAAACGAATATATTCGAGCATTTGGAACAGTCGAGCATGGAATGGACATTTGGAAATTCGTAGAAGACACCGACACCGCAATTTTCTTAAGGCCAGTACCTGTTGTAATTGTCAATTGGTGTGACATTGATTTTTTTTAAAAGTTAATAAGGTGTCGTATTTTCAATTATGTAAAAATTTATTATAAATTAACAACCGTTTGTTTTGTATGATAAGTCAGTAGTATGTTATGTTGAATCTAAGTCTGAAAGTTTTTGTTGTCGTGTTTAAACAGTGATTGGTATTTTCGTCCCTCGTTAATCGTCTACTGTGACTATTAATTATCTAGTGTTATATATCGTAATTGTGAGTAGTATATAAAGTGTTTATCGTGTTATCACTTAAATTTCAAGATTAATTTTGCCTTTTATGAATGAAAATATGTACTTTCGTCTTACGTCAATCGTCTTTTGTCAGTATTAGTGTTGGTCCGCTGTACTTATATATTTATATTCTTTATATTGAACATATTTTCCCATAATTATTTTGTGGCTTACATATGTCACGGTTCGTATAATTATCGTATATTTTGAGTGATATATTCTTAGGTGGTCGTCAACGTGATAGTATTCGTATTAATTAAGTTGATATTTTGGGTCGACGTTGATACCACAGGACTTATTATTTAAGTCAATAACTACTCCGTTCCGCGAAGAACCTTATTGTGAATTTGTCGAGTCTTTGCTTCTCTTGCCACTTCGCTATTTATTTCAGCTAGATAGCTCATTTTACAGGTAGGACAAGATGTCTACACTACAAGAAATCATGGAATTCGGTGAAAAGACTGGTTTAACTGGTGCTGAACTTAGGAGTTGGGTTAAACATGAGTTCAGTGAGCATCAAAAAGAAGAGAAACAACGTCAGAAGGAACGACTAGCAGCAGAGAAAGAAACCAAACAACTGCAAATGACTCTTGAGAGAGAACTGAAAGAAAAAGAGATGGCTATCAAACAAAATGAGATAACTTTGCAACGTGAAAAGATAGCTACAATGAGAAAAGAGATGAAAGAAAAACAGATAACCGCAGAGGCAGAGTTAAAGGCAAGACAAATAACCATAGAGGCAGAAATCAAACAGAAACGACTCGCAGCTTGAAAAGGAGAATCTTGCAAAGGAAACAATTTGGAAGGAACAAATGAGAAAACAAAGACAAATGTATGAAATAAAAGAAAGTAATTACACAGGTAAAGTATGTGCTGCAGTAGTGAAAGAACCGAACGCCAGAGATTTCGTTCAGAAAGTAACTATCGAACACAAGCTTAACGAAACACTTACAAGTACAAATGCCCAAATTGAAACAACACAAGAAGAAGAAGAAGAAATTAAAGAAGAAAAGACGCAAATAGAACAGGGTACATCAACTGTAGACATACATGATAACACAACGGTAAATAATTGCGAATTGTACAAAGTCAACGAACCCAAACATGAAGAAATAACTGTTGTTACAAAACAAAGCAAACGTGATTACATGTCTCTCAATGACATTTTTGTTAAAAATCCCAAAACAGAATGAAAGTTACACGCACTCAGTACAAACATACGTCGTTACAACGTATGCATTACAGAAGATACACAAGACTGAAAACAATAACATTGTTTCAATCAATAAAGTTACAATGTACAAATATTGGCATGAGTGCAGAAGAGAGATTTTACAGATTTGAAAGAAAGAAAGAGAGAAAGAAAGGGAATAAAACGAAGACTGAAATAAATAAATAAATAATCTTTTAATTTGATGCTCTCGCAGTCTGGCCATGGTTGTAGATTCACAGTCATCACTTGGTTCTCGCAAAAGTCTCACTTCTCGTAGAGCAATGATAGCTACCAGAGACCCACTGACGTGCAGTTGGTGGTTAAATGGTCTAATACTATCACCCGACGTGTTTATAAACACCAATGCGACTAGGTAATTGGTTATTAATTCTCATGGATCCTAGGTAGAAACATCCTTTTACGGCCTTGATTGCGGGCCCAACAGGGAGTGGTAAACCGTCTTTGTTCAAAGGTTCTTGGCCCATCTACCAGCCATGGTAGACCCCCTTCCAGAGGAAATTATATGGTTTTATGGGGAATGGCAACCCATCTACGAAACTATGAAGGGTGTTCAATTTAATGAAGGTCTGCCGGATGTGGAAAAATGGACAGGGGATAGACGTCGGTTAGTAGTCATAGATGATCTAATGTCTGAGACAGATGACAGAGTGACTAAATTATTTACTAAAGGCAGTCATCATCACAACCTCAGTGTTATGTATATAGTACAGAACCTATTTGGTAAGAATAAAGAACAAAGAACTATCAGTCTGAATTCACACTACCTAGTGGTGTTTAAGAATCCTCGAGACGGGTCTCAGATTACCAATCTGGCCAAACAGATGTACCCAGGACGTGTGTCATATGTCCAAGAGAGTTTTAAAGACGCGACATCGGCTCCACACGGGTATTTGTTATTTGACCTGGGACAGGAAACACCGGATCAGCTCTGCTTACGAAGTCATATATTTCCCGACCAGCATCAAGTCGTCTACGTCCCCAAATAACATGTCTAACCGACTTAAACGTAACGAGGGTATGTTACGCTTCTTGGGTCAGACCAACCCAGCCACCGTGAAAGCAGTAATGAAATCAGCTTCCCCGGATCTCGTCCAATCAATTTGCGAATGCTGTCACAACGTTTTAAAAGGTAATGTTCCCCCTGACACCAGCTCAGAAGAAGCGTCTGCAACGACACAAAGACAGTCTGAGAGCACTCACGCATAAGAAATTATCGCTCAAGAAAAAGAAAGAGATCCTGCAACAAGGTGGTTTCATAGGCACCTTTCTAGGCCCCATACTAAATGTGTTGAAAAGCGTCGTGGGTTTGTAATGGCCAAGAAGATGATCTTAATCAATCCCCGGTTGCTAGAAAAACCCTATGTACCACCCGACACACTAAATGATAGTCTACATGATTTGGATCGTCAGATGCAACAAGTCCTGGAAACAGAAGATCTACCACCTCGTGACAAGGCCAGACCGTATCAGCAAACACTACAGAGGTATCTGAATCGACTCGAACAGTACAGACACAAGCCTCTAGGACTAGTAGATATCAAGGAACAAAAACCTGAAGTCACCAGTGTACCGACACCAGTAGCCGAGACACCTCTTCAACCAACACCTCTTCAACCAACACCTATTCAACCGGCTCAAGTAGTCGAGCCCAAAATTGTCGAGACCACACTACCTTACAAACTCAGGCGACGCAAGAAGAAGACTAGGATACCTACCCCCAAGTGGCAAAAATGGCCGCCCAATTAAGAATATATTACTATGACCCTAAGAAGCCGGGAGCCTATGGTGGAGCCGCCGCCTTAAAAAGAAATACTAACCTGAAGAAAATAGATAAATGGTTACGTCATCAGGATACCTACACGTTACATAAACCGATCCGTCGGCGCTTCCAGATACATCAGACCATAACCGGTGGTATAAATCAACAATTTCAAGCCGACTTGATAGATATGAGACTATTACAAAGATACAACGATGGGATGTCGTACCTAGTGACTTGTATCGATGTGTTTAGTAAATATGCTTGGGCTATCCCGATCCAGAAGAAAACAGGGAAAGCTCTAATGGTCGCTGTGAGTAAAATCTTTGGTGATAGCCAACCGATAAATTTTCAGAGCGATAAAGGTTCGTAATTCGTTAATCGGACCTTCTTAAAATTTCTGAAAGATCGAGGTGTGCTCTTCTTTACCACCGAGAGTGAAGACGTGAAGGCAGCGATAGTGGAAAGATTCAATCGAACCCTGAAAGAAAAAATGTGGCGTTATTTCACCAAGACCAATACACTGCGCTACGTCGACGTGATAGATAAATTGATCCAGAACTAGAAGAGGTGTGGAATAACTTGTATAAGCTGACATACGTATCGAAAAAAGTGTATTTTACACCTGGGGACCGAGTCAGACTGGCTCAACCCAAACAACCTTTTAAAAAAGGGTATATGCCCTCGTGGACAGAAGAATTGTTTACCGTCAGTCGCATAAACCAGACCAGTCCAGTGACCTATGTGGTAAAAGACGATTCGGGACAGGAACTACAGGGTTCGTTCTACAGAGAAGAAATACAACTAGTTGGAGACAAGCAAGTGTATCGTATCGAAACAATCTTACAAGAAAGACCCAGGAGAGGTGGTGGGAAAGAGTATTTAGTGAAGTGGTTTGGTTATCCCCATTCATTCAATAGTTGGATAGCTGACACGCAACTAGCTAGTTATGGAGACTAGTGGTGTGATTGAAGACAAGGTGGAAACTATTGTGGTGCGCCCACAACCGATAGATGGGGAAAGAACTTCGATCTGGTCATTCTTTGGACAACGTGTACCGCGGCCAGAGATTGTATTTCTGTGTCAAATGGTGGTTATATATGCCGTAATTGCCGTGTCTGTGTTCAATCTGACTCAAGGCAGCGCAGACGCACCAGACGGCAAGCTGTGGGTAGCTCTAATGAGTAGTTGTTTGGGCTATATGCTACCTAATCCTAAATTAGAAAAACGATGAGTTTCTACGTGACTTTACCGAGCAATACTGGACCAAAGGTATTTCCCAACAACCAACCAGGTCACTTTTTTGTCAAGTCGCCGCAGACCATTGATGTAACGACCCAATACGAAGTGGGCCTGGTCGAGATTCAGTTCCCCAATGCGTATTTTAATGGGTTGCCCGGGGAAATTTGGTTCCAATACTTTCCACCTACCGGTAGTGGTATGGAACCTATAACCCTTGTATGTCCACCGGGTCCGTTCAGCAGCCCTGAAACTTTCATTGAGGAATTGAATAAGGTGTGTGTAGAAACCCAACTAGACGATAAAGTAAACATCAAATTCGTGCTAGGTACAGCTTGGAAAAAAAGTCGGGATGAAAATATTTGAAAAAGGCGCCCAGGCTAAAGTTAGTGACAGATTGAAGCATATGTTGGGTTTTCCAAGCTCGACTCTATCAGACGACAATGTCTTATTATACGGTGATGTAGAATTAGAGATGGATAGCGAAGTTAAAAATATCTATGTCTATTCCGATCTCGTAGCCGCGAGACCAGTTGGAGACATCATGGTTCCTTTACTAAGGACTGTTCCTATAATGGTCCGACTGTCACCTTCAGTGTTTCGTCTTTATGATAAACCACATTATGTACCATTAAGTCGATTCTCCTTCGACACGGTGGAAATACTTTTAACTAACGATACGGGTAAAACACTCTCATTCAAGTATGGGACTTCAGTGCTAACTTTACATTTTGGAATCAGGAAACATTCAGACCTCGAATAGACTAAGATGAGTTTTTAAGTGACGCTGACCAGTAATGCGTCGTTACAAATATACCCGCAAAATAACGCCGGACATTTCTTTGTCAATCTGCCGCAAACTATTGAGCTCACCTCCCATTACGAAGTTGGTTTGGTCGATATTCAGTTTCCCAACACCTATTTTAATATTTTGAAAGATGAGGTGTGGATAAAGTACTTTCCACCTCCAGACCTAGAGGAACCACCGATGACGATTACGCTGACGCCTGGTCTGTACAAATCAACAGAAAAATTCATTGGTGAATTGAATAGATTGCTTATCGAAGCTGAGAGATTTATCAATGAACTGCAATGGCTGCGTCTCGATGATGCCTTGCAAGAACATAACCGAATGATGTTCTCTTATAACGATATTTCGAATAAGGCTCGTTTCCAATTATATGAACAGGGGGCTGAAGTTAGACTTAATGACAAGTTGGCTGAAATTTTACAATTTCCCTCGACACAGTCACCGAGACTGAACCCAGTCTGTCTGGTGTGGGTGAAGTAGATTTAGACCTGGGCACAAAAAATGTCTTCGTCTATTCCGATATTGTCACCTCGCGGGTGGTTGGTGATGTGATGGTACCATTACTGCGGACACTACCTGTTCTAGACAGATCCACCACCTCGGTATTTAGGATGTATGGCAAGCCACATTACGTATCCCTCAGTCGATTTTCATTTGACACGATTGAACTTCTTATAACCGACGAGCAGGGGAAACCTATCCCATTTACAGGTGGAACTTCAGTAGTGACGTTACATTTTCGAACAACCAAACGGTTTGATCTGGGCTAACCATGGTTAGGCACGTATCAATCCAACGCAACCCCAAACTGTACGAGGACTATTTCTGCAATCAAGCTGGAAGTGGTCTCCCTATTTTTGTGGGTGGTCGAAGTCAGCGAGGTCATGGAATTGGTAGTTTCTTTAGTGGTCTTGGTCGCACAATTCTTCCTTGGTTGAAGACTGGTGACAAAGCCCTATTGAGAGAAGGACTGGGGACGGGTTTGCAAGTGGCTCAAGATGCCTTAGCTGGTAGAAATGTTGGTGAGTCCTTCAAAGAACACACCAGAGATGCTGGTCAACGTTTACTACAAGGCGCTGCTCAACACATCAGCCAATCAGGTAGTGGGGTTAGGAAACGAAAACGAGCCCAGTAAAAGAATAAAACCAACAGTCAGAAAGCCGTCGACTCATAAGACACATCACCACCAAGCGGGACATTCGGATATTTTCTCAACTCGGCGTTAATTCATCCCAAGTCGTGCGAGTGTCTGCATTCTGGTCTGGATCTGTTTAGCGTGCCTCCCACCCAGACGGCCGTGGAAGAAGGACAGTTTGTGGAGATTCATCCATTGGCCACGTTAGCTTATGGGGCACCCCTCGAATTCACCATTTCTGATGTCGGTGAAGATTACATTGATTTGTTTAATACTTTTCTTCACGTGAGAGCCAATGTTACACTGCCCAATGGCGACGACCTACCAAACACAGCGGAAGTCGGTCCTATAAATTATTATTTGCAAATTTTGTTTTCTCAAGTAGACGTGTCCCTGAACGACACTCTTATTTCACCGAGTGAAAATTCGTATCCGTACCGGGCCTACTTGGAAGCTCTTCTGAATTATGGTGAAGAGGCCAAAAAGAGTCATCTGACGTCAGCTCTATACTATCAAGATACTCCTTTGCACATGACAGACACAAAGGGTGATAACAATAAAGGTCTAGCCAAAAGAAGATCTTTAGCCAGCTATAGTGTGCCTCTGGATATGATGGGGCGCCTACATTCCGACATTTTCAATCAGGACAGGTACATGTTGAATGGCGTCGATATTAAAATCAAACTAACCCCATCAAAATCCGTGTTTAATTTGATTGCCACGGATGTAAATGGTGGGTACAAAAGTGTCATTACTTATGCCGCCCTCTTGGTGAGGAAAGCTAAGTTAAATCCAGCTATCTCTCTGGCCCATGAAAAAGCCTTATTGAGATCCAATGCCAAGTATCCTTTTAAAAGAGTGGTGGTAAAAACCTTTTCTATCCCTAAAGGTATGTTTTCCCACACACAAGATAACCTTTTCCTCAGCCAGACACCGACCCGGTGGTGATCGGTTTAGTGACTGCTTCCTGTTGCAATGGTGAGCTGAATACGAACCCCTTCATATTCAATCATTATCAGTTAAACTATTTGAGTCTGATGGTAGATGTGCGTAGTGTCACAGGCACACCCTTAACCATGAATTATACCAAGAGTCAGTACATGCGAGCTTTCCATTGTACCAATGTGGCCCTTGGTCTGACCGGTAAGGACGCCGGGAATGGTATAAATTATGAAAGTTTTAGTCAAGGGTACGGTTTATATGCTTTTGATCTGACTACCAGTATATTAGACGGAGAACAGTTTGAATTGGCGAAATCTGGTCCACTGTCAATAGAACTAAAGTTTGACGTTATAACGGATGCACCTCTACAAGTCGTCGTATACGCCGAACTCGACTCGGTCCTAGAAGTTTCCAAGACGAGGCAAGTGCTAACAGATTACATAGCATAATGGATACCCAACAACTAAGACAATTACTCATGTCTGATCTGCTTGTTCGACGCCTTCCACTAGTCAACGTATGCGCTAGGGATCAATTACCTAGACACATTGATAGAACACAACCAGCCGCTTTGATCATCAATACTGACACTAGTGCTTACTCTGGGTCACATTGGATCACCCTATATTTTAATGGTCTAGGTCAGTTTGAATATTTCGATTCGTTTGGCTTGCCACCATTACACGCCGACATTATCCGTTTTATACAGCGAAACTCGGACAGATCACCCGTGTACAACACCCGTATGTTACAAGACATTAATAACAGTACTTGTGATCTGTATGCGTTGTATTTCTTGCTGATGAAATGCCGCGGCTCGAGCATGTCACGAATCCTACAACCATTTGAACACAGACAACACGTGAACGATCGTCTCGTGTTTCGATTGGTTACTCCGTGGTTAAAAAAGACAAGTCCAGGCCTATTTAAAACTAGATAAATTCATCGTTATAAACTGAGACGACCACTCGTCTTTTTGTGTCTACAACAATCAAGATGTCTACATCCAAGTGGTTATTCATGTCAAGACCTGTTGATATGCCCAGACAACTAGACAACAGTTTGAAAGCGGTGACAGTTTCTCATGACAGAGGAACGACGAAACTCCATCTATATCAGTATTATGATTCTGAGATGGTGTATCCTTCGAATGTGGGAATTACACTTACGAAAGCAGAGTTTGAATCTCTCGTCTCGATGAAGTCTGACATTCTAGCTGCTTTTGAGAATCTAAGTTACGGTGACCAAGCGACATACAAGCCAGAGCAGTCTACCGACACTCAAGACAAGCCTCTGAAAGCCAGACATCTTTCTACAATAATCAAGTCGATCGTAAATGAACCCAGTTTTAAATGTTGTATACCAATAATAGCCATTTGAAAATGTTATTATTTGTTTTTAATTTTGTTTCTCTGTTTTATTATGTTTTTGTTCCATTGTATGGGTTTTCTTCTCTCTCTCTCTCTCTCTCTCTCTCTCTCTCTCTCTCTCTCTCTCTATATATATATATATATATATATATATATATATATATATATATATATATATATATATATATATATATATATATATATATATATATATATATATATATATATTATATATATATATCAGTGTTGATGTCTCTAGGAAAAGAAGTAAGAAGAAAGCCAGCCACTTGAAACAACCAACCAACAAAAACATGATGCTCACCCCATTCATACTACGGGTTTACTGGTACCACCACGTGTTTGCCGTTTTTTCCCACCAATTTGTAGATTTTCAAGCACATCTAATTTGTTGACATGCCGTACACTATCAAAAACCTGACACATGTGATATCATTCACATCTGTTTTTTTTTAACTTGTGTGTTACATGCATTGTGTATCGCTTCGTGTGTTTACAAGGTGTGTAGCTGACTTTTGTGTTATTTTACATTCTGTACCTTTGAAATAGAGTAATGAAAACAAGTACCATCAATTAAAAGCGAAAAGAGAGCAACTGACAACAAACAGACCTTGTTGTGCCTGACCTCTCCTTTTACCCGCTCGCGCGCGCGTGCCCCTGGGCGAGTTTATCATATGAGAAACCAGACAGAATAAGAAGAAACGTATTTGTCTGTATGGTTATTTTCCCCACACAAACTCCTGGCTATTATCTTTTTTAACCACTTCCCAAAAAAACATTACCCGCCATCCCCCGCCTAAAACGTTCCTACCTTTTGTTCCAAAAAAAAAAAAATTACCCGCCATCACCCGCCTAAAACATTCCTATCTTTTGGTCCAACAAAAACATTACCCGCCATCCTAAACAAGACTTCCAATATTTCCAGCCCTCACGAGTGGTCCTATGGCTCATTTTTCGGGCTCCTATCGCAATATATTACCAGACTCCAAGTTTTTTTTTTTCAGATTATACCCTCTACACCTCTTATTATATTTATGACCATCCCTATATCGACCACTAATACCCCTTACGACACACCATAGCCATTACACCTTTATAAGATTTCAGTGAAGAAGCTACATACCACCCTTTAATTTCAGTAAGACACTCATCATCATCATCATCAAGTGCCGTGCCGGCTGGCGTAGGCGTTCATGGCTCTCCATAGATCTCTGTCTTTGGTTTTCTGGATCAACTCTGCTGCTGATATTCTTCCATGCCACCGTCTCAATCCATCCAGCATCACTTCTCTTGGTCTACCTCTGCCTCTCTTCCCCTCGATCTTTCCAGTTGTTACGATGTTCTCCAATGCCTCTCTTCTCATCACATGACAGAGGAAAGCTGTTTGTCTCTGTCTTATTGTTGTATATAATGTTCTAGTTTCGTTAGCCTGTTTCAAGCAGTCGTCGTTAGTTACTCTGGCAGTCCAAGGAATTAGTATTTTTATAAAAAGATTATTAAATAAATTATTATAAAAAGACACTACTATCACACATTTAACACGGTACCGACATTTTACCCCGTTCCGTCACACCCCGACCAACCATCAAGAATTTCCCCGACTACCATAACATGTGCTTGGAACCCTCGTTTTTCATTACACCCACCTCTTACCCACCATTCCCGCATATACCCTGTTCCTACGTAACTACGTCCAACCACAATATATAACTTTCACTTCAACCACCCCTTCAGGCCTCAGCCGTACTCACACTACCTTAATTACTTTCACAGAAACAACCCACCAACCAAAAATTCATAGACACGAATACTTTTACGCCCCTCCAATACCTTAATTACTTTCACAGACACTTACCCACAGATATTCATAGACCCCGTTCCAGTCTCACCAAAAAAAAAATAGACCACGCAGCCATAATTACTTTTACAGAAACTTACCCGCCAAACAAAATTTCACACGGGATTTTACCAAAAATTTTTTTACCCCCACTCGGCATAAAAAACCTTTAAAACATATCAGCCGCCATATTGGATGCAAAAGTACGTGGACGTGCGCCAAACTATTCTACTTCTGAGTAAGAATTACAACATCTACTATCTGCATTCTCCAATGCTTGTTCTGAATTTGGTTTAACAATTAACAAAAAGAAGACAGAGATCATGTCACAAGGTGCACATGGCGTACCATCAATCTTTATTGACGACGCCGAACTGGAGATTTTTTTTTTTTTTTTTGCATATCCTTTACAGGACATCGCTGTCAACACCAGCATCTTTCAGCTGTATGTTGATTTCTTGGCAAGATTACGCTCAGTAGTTTGCCATTGCTTTCTGAGCGGAAGGCTCACATACCTCGTAAGTTACCGATGCAATTCGAACCACTGCTGATTCTAACCGTCATCACGTTACCGACGAGAGTATACGAGATTACGGAGAAAAGTCATAACCTCTAAGCCACGAAGCCGGCTTGGAGATAGTAGACCATTTTACATATCTGGGATCAGAGGTAAATAGCAAATTATCCCTCGATCAGGAAATCAACATCAGGATTGGCAAGGCAGCAACAACAATGAACATGTTATCAAAAAGAGTCTGAGAGAACAGGAAGCTTACTGCCAAAACAAAAGTCCTTGTCTATCAAGCCTTTGTCCTTAGTACTCTTCTTTATGGCAGTGAAACCTGGACAACTTACTCACACCAAGAGAAACGTTTAAACAGCTTTCATATACGGTGTCTGCGAAGAATTCTTGGTATTAAGTGGCAAGACAAAATCACAAATACTGAAGTATTGGAAAGATCAGGTTGTGTGACGGTGTATTCCATGCTCAGTCTTCGTAGACTTAGATGGATAGGACATGTTAGGAGGATGGATGATGGTAGAATACCAAAGGAAATTTTTTTTGTGAATTACAGACGGGTAGGAGATCTCAGGGTCGGCCTCTAGTACGATACAAAGCTGTGTGTAAGCGGGACATGATTGATACAGGCATTGATAATGCACATTGGGAGCAAGTCGCCGCTGTACGTGTTGCATGGAGGGCAACTATCAGAAATGGAATAAAGACAAAGGAGAAAATGATTGCAGATAAAGCACACACAGAGCGTGAGAGACGTAAGATGGTGCACAATGGTCGAAATGACCATGTTTTCACGTGCATCTACTGTGGGCAAACATGTGCAGCAAGAATTGGCCTTACCAGCCACACTCGTCACAGCCATGGGTCGTAGTTATTAAGCCTTTTTGAAGAACAATGTACCAAACTATCATCTGTCAAGACGGAAAGGTGCCAACAAAAGAACAGTTTCTATGTAGCACCTCAACACCCTTTTCTCGATTTAATTGACATTTTTTATTGGTCAGAATATTTTTCATCTTGCTAAAGGCTACTTTCGCCATGGCGATTCTTGTTCTAATCTCTACAAGGCATCTCCCATCAGATGTTATGACTGTCTCGAGATAATTGTACCGGTTCACTTGTTGAAGAATATTCCCATTTACTTGAATATTACATTGTTTTATTTCGTTCTTCCTAGTGACGACCATAATCTGTGTCTTTTCACAATTTAATTCTAACCCCAGTTGTTCACTGTGTGCAACAACAGCATCTACTAATTGTTGCAGATCCTGCTCATTGTCTGCAATCAATACTGTATCGTCTGCATATCTAATGTTACTGATATTATTATACTGATATTACTATATGCCACCATAATTCATTTACTGGTATAATTGTTCAGTATAATTGTTCATTATAATTGTTTAACTATAATTGTTCACTATATATGTGTGTGCGTGTGGGAGCGAGAGAGAGAGAGAGAGAGAGAGAGAGAGAGAGAGAGAGAGAGAGAGAGAGAGAGAGAGAGAGAGAGAGAGAGAGAGAAAGTGGGTGTCAGAGAGAGAGAGAGAGAGAGAGAGAGTGAATGCGTGTGTGCGCACGTGCATGCGTGTGTGTGGAGAGAGTGATTGAGCGAGAAATGGTGGGGGAATGTGTCAGTGCATGCATTCGTACGTGTATGTGTGAGAGTGAGTGAGGGAGTGTGTGCGTGCGTGCATGCGTTCATGTGTATGTGTATGTGTGAGAGAGTGTGATTGAGAGAGTGAGTGTGTGTGTGTGTGTGTGTGTGTGTGTGAAGGATTGTGTGTTAGAGAGTGAGACAGTGGGAGAGTTGATGTGTTAGTGTGTATGTGTGTGTGTGTGTGCGGGCGCATGCGTGTGAGTGTGTGTATATGAAAGAATACAGAGAGAGAGAGAGAGAGGAGATAGAGAGAGAGAGAGAGAGAGAGAGAGAGAGAGAGAGAGAGAGCTGAGCAGATGCATGTCATGTAACACGCATGTTATGTAACACGCGAATCCATATGTTTGTGTATTCTCATCTGTCATATTATCAGTTAAATACCATTTGATTTTATCATGCATAATATAAACTCATGTTCATTACTGTAGTTTGAGTGAGAGAGTCAGTGAGTGTGAATGAGAGACAGAACGAGTGAGCGTGAGAGTGAATTAGTGAGCGGGAGAGTGAATGAGTGAGCGGGAGAGTGAATGAGTGAGCGGGAGAGTGAATGAGTGAGCGGGAGAGTGAATGAGTGAGCGGGAGAGTGAATGAGTGAGCGTGAGAGTGAATGAGCGGGAGAGTGAATGCGTGAGAGTGAATGAATGAGCGGAAGAGTGAATGTGTGAGCGTGAGAGTGAATGTGTGCGTGTGTGTGTGTGTGTGTGTGAGAGAGAGAGAGAGAGAGAGAGAGAGAGAGAGAGAGAGAGAGAGAGGAGAGAGAGAGAGAGAGAGAGAGAGAGAGAGAGCATCACTATTTTTACGTCACATACATTTTATGTACACATTTTTCTCCATGTTTAACATTTTTATGAGACTGCTCATGACAAGTGTCAGTGTATGTGTGTGAGTAAAAGTGTGGGAGTTTGTTCATACTAGTTTCAATACTAACGTGAGACATTTTGTATGTGTCTTTTTTAAAGGGGGGGGTTTTTTTGGGGGGGGGGGGGGGGGGGGGAAAAGGGGGGGGGGGGGGGGGGGTGGAGGGGGGGTATGGGGGGGATGTGTGGGGGGGA
>JACEFZ010016135.1:0-15789 GCA_014155875.1 Cepaea nemoralis
AAAAAAACAAAAATGCTTGGGCGATTTGATCCTATAATTCGTGGTAAAACAATCCACTTCACTGACCCTATTTCATAGAGAACAGTATGAGTGAAGCCTCGTATCTTCTAATTCCACATACCACACATGACATATTGTAGGTACTACACCAACCCCTATTCTCTCTCTCTCTCTCTCTCTCTCTCTCTCTCTCTCTCTCTCTCTCTCTCTCTCTCTCTCTCTCTCTCTCTCTCTCTCTCTCTCTCTCTCTCTCTCTCTCGCCTTTCTCATATTTACCATACACACGTGTATGAATACTGTTGTATAAATGTGTATTGCCGTGTGTAGATGCATGTATGTGCACTCACACATAACAATCCACCCAGACTTTAGGACTCGCTTCATACACACATAAATGAGCACAGAAAATGAGTTTCGGTAGTACCACCATCATACTTAGGAGCACACATCATTGCTCTGTAACATTCGTCCACTATGGCCAACCCATTCTCTGGCACCCACTCATGCATTATACCAGTGGTTCCCAGGCTTTTCAAGCAGAGGGCCATATCTACTATTTTCGGCAGTTAAGCGGGCCACAAGGTTATAAAATTATAAAAGTTGTGCAATATCATTCTTACCTTTCTTAACTTTCGTCAACAAAATTTTAAAAACTTTAAAGGCAGTCAGTGTCAGTACTACACTGCGGTCGTTTTTTTGTTTAAAATCAAAAGTTCATTTAATAATAAATTTTCAATCAGTTTCGAAAATCGCTATTAATGTAATTAATTTACAATTGTAACGGTTCTTCATAACCAGTTACTTAAGTCCAGATGCCAGTTTACCAATGTCTTGGCATAAATCTTTCGCGTCCAAAGTCTTCCAAAGAATTAACGACAAGCAACGTCTTCACATTTTCGCTTTTTACCATTGTTTGATTTTAGATTTTCCCCACTCATGTTTATAGGCTTTAACGGAAAATGCTTATTTGAAAAAAAATCTAATTTCAACACAATACTACCGACTCTGCTATACAGTTGTAACAGACGACAACATGGCGCCTCGCGCAATCTGATTGGTTGACAAGGCTGGGATTTGGGAACTTCATAACGTTTCGTTACGAAACGCTGACGAAATGCCCCGAGTGCATTTTTGAAATTATTAAAATATATAACGAGGCCTCGCGTGCCACTTTCTGTCAGCTGGCGGGCCACAAGTGGCCCGCGGGCCGTGGTTTTGGGAACCTCTGCATTATACCAACAACCAATGGGACTCCTTAGCTTTCACTCTCGGACAATCTCCACTGCTTCCAGTTTCCCGCCCCTTTTTACGTACCATTTTCACTCATTTACCTGGGAATTTCAGAGACCCGTTACCATCCCTCACCCCGGTTCCCATGACCCACAGACTCCCACGGCTGTGTATAAAAGAGGATAAGGTGACATTCGTGTTAGTGCTACAGCCTGGGATTCTGAGATAAGTCGCAACATATGTTTCAAATTTGTATTGTCTCTTCATTGCTCTCATTTTTTCATCTTTTTATTCTTCTCATCCCGTTCTTATGCCTCTCTGTAGTCACCGGAGGGTCTTCTCCCTGACTATATGTTGTGTTTTGTGTCTGTATTGGTTTGCTGATGAAGGCTAGTCGCCGTAACGTCCTTGTATTGTTTCGTAATTATGTTCTGTAAAGCTGTATTACTATGTTATTTTATATTGTTTACAAATACATAAACACATTTACTTGTTTCAGATTTGTTCTATTCATTTTGAGGTTTTATTTGAGTTGACATTTCTTTATAAAAATTTATGTTTTTATATCATTCGGAATAAGTCCTTTGTTTTGACTTTCTGTTGTAATTATATCTATAATTTATTATTACGCTTGTCTTTTTCAGAGAGCAATGTCCATACACATTCTTGAACTTACTAACAGTGTTGGAATATATGAGGACTTCCTAACAGTGTGGCCATATACGCGGGCAAGTCAATAAGTAAGTCACACAATGGGATGGCAGGTAAATGTAGTTGGTGTTTTCTACGGGTGTCATTCGGTGACAGCAACATCGAACTTTATATTCCCGTTCGTCAGGTGGCGCTAGGTGTCTCATGCGCATGCGCAGCGCATAAACAAAATGGCCACTGTACTTACGGAGTGTACAACAAAAGAGCAACGTGCTGTTGTGCGGTTTTTGTGGGCAAAAGGAATGCCTGCAAAGGACATTCATAAGGAAATGCTTCCTGTTTATGCTGACAAATGTTTGTCCCGTAAAGCGGTGCAAAGCTGGGTAGAGAAATTTTTTCTCAAGGACGCTCTAAAATTGTTGGTGAAATCCGATCTGGTCGTCCTGTTGAGATTGTAACAAGAATCCGTGCAGCGGATGGAGGAGATGATTAGAGATGACAGGCGAGTAACGATAGACTTTATAGCATCTGCAATATAGGGTGCTCACATGGTTCAGCATACAGCATAATGCATGATCGATTGAAATTTAAGAAAGTGTGCTCAAGGTGGGTACTCAGACAATTGAAGGAGGAACACAAAATGAACCGATTTGGCCTGTCCTTGCATCATCTCTGTCGATACGAAGATGAAGGAGAAGACATGCTGAACAGGATTGTTACTGGGGACGAATCATGGGTGCATCACTACCAGCCCGAATCAAAGCGTGCTTCAATGCAATGGAAACATCCTTCTTCGCCTTGTGTCCAAAAATTCAAGGTTACGCCATCAGCAGGGAAGGTTATGCTGACAGTGTTCTGGGATTGTCAAGGAGTGCTTTTAACCAATTTCAAGAAGAAAGGTGACAATGTGAATTCTGAATCGTACTGTGAAGTTCTATCGATGCTTCATGATGCAATTCGAAGAAAACGTCCAGGACTGCTGACTAGAGGAGTGTTGCTTCTTCATGACAATGCCAGACCACATACGGCTCGATTAACTCAGGAGAAAATTAACCAACTAAGGTGGGAAGTTCTGGAACATCCACTTTACAGCCCCGACTTAGCCCCTAGCGATTTCCACGTTTTTGGGCCACCGAAAACCCACCTTGGCGGGAGACGTTTCGCGAATGACGCCGAAGTTGAATGTGACGTGAAAACGTGGTTTAGAAAACATAGCACGCAGTTCTATGCAGTCGGTTTGGGAGGACTGATAAAACGATGGGATAAGTGCATCAATGTTGAAAATCTATGTTGAGAAATCAAGGGGCAATGTACGTATAAAAATAAATTGGTTTCAAGTTGTTATTATATTTAATTATTTTTCTACAGCCATTTGTGACTTACTTATTGACTTCCTCTAGTTTCAATGATCTTCATAACAATGTGGAAATATCGTAGATCTTCTTAATTGTGTGGGGTATCAGAGATCTTCTTAACACTCTGGGAATATTATAAATCTTCATAACAGTGTGGAAATATCAGAGACCATTAACACAGTGTAAGAATATCAAAGATCTGTATAACAATGTGGGAATAACAGAGACACTCAGCAGGGCGTAGAAATATCAGATAGCTGCACAACAATGTGGGAATATCAGAGATCTTCCTTCATAACAGTGTAGAAATAATAGATTGTCGTAACAGTGTGGGAATACTATATGTCTTCACATTAATGTGGGAATATCAGAGATCTTCATAACAGTGTGGGAATACTATATATCTTCACATTTATGTGGGAATATCAGAGATCATCATAACAGTGTAGAAATAACATTTTCATAACAGTGTGGGAATATCAGATAGCTTCACAAAATGTGGGAATATCAGAGATCTTTATACCAGTGTCGGTTTATTTGAGAGCTTCACAAATAAAGTGGAAATATGAGAGATCTTCATAACAGTGTAGACATAACAGAGAATTTCGAAACAGTGTAAGAATATCAGATAACTTCACAGCAATGTGGGAATATAAGAGAGAGTGTGGGAATATCGTAAAGCTTTAACACAGTGTAGGACTATTAGAGACCCTAATAACAAAGACTGATCACTATTATGTCTGTACAGTTGCTGGTATTTGCCAAGAGAGTTTAGATTGCCAGAGGTTTTAAAGTCGCTTGCCCAGGCAGTCGCCACGTAGTCGCCTCGCAGAGGACAGATTGCGGTGTATGACTTCACCTCCTTGCCTTTCCAGGAATTAGATTTCACCTCCCACTGTATAATCACACCAGACACCCGCTCATCCTTCAGTGTTAGTTGCATATTCTTTACAGGACTTTACAATCAACCCCTATCATTTTTTTTGGCTGTTTGTGATTTTTTGGCGTGTGAACATTCAGTAGTTTGCCATTGGTTTCTTTTATTACTTTTCTTGAGTGATGGGCGAACTGAAAGAAACAAACATCAACCTGACAAACAGAGCAAATGTTTAAGCAACATTAACAATGACAGCGATATTATTATGACAAGAACGGGCGAACTAACCAAACATTGGTATGAGTAATAAGAACATAATCGCGGCGTCAAGTGCAGACTTTTTCTTGTTCTGTATGAACCTGACGTTTTCTTCACGCTTTTCTGAAAAAAATAAACACCTCTTGACGTGCTCATACCAGGTAACTTGCTCTGTAAATTTCAAACAGGTGAAACTACACGATCTATTCTTATGTTTTTTTATGTTACAAAACAATGATGAACCACCTATCTCGGGAACAACTTTGCTTATTCCTGTGGAAAAAGGAGAAGATTGTGTTGAAGTTACCGCTATCTTTGAATACATTCTTCTGTGGTTACTGTGGTTGTCATACTTGTAATGTTTTTATGTTTAAGTGTATTGAAATCTGTTAGTCTTCTTGTGTTCCTACTCAGGTATCTAATATAGACTCAGATATAAACTTGACATATGCGGGTCATAATTTAGATCTCACGTGCATAACGCAGTCTTGAAGCGTGTGTTCGGGTTGGTTTCATACTGAAGAAGTTATTGACTCGGATATAGACTCGGATATAAACTTGACATATGCGGGTCATAATTTAGATCTCACGTGCATAACGCAGTCTTGAAGCGTGTGTTCGGGTTGGTTTCATACTGAAGAAGTTTATTGACTCGGATATAGACTCGGATATAAACTTGACATATGAGGGTCATATTTGAGTCTCAGTGCACATAATGCAGTTTTGAAGAGTGTGTTCGGGTTGATTTCAGACTGAAGAAGTTTATGGACGGAGGTAGATCCGTGATGGAATGTGTGCATTAATTCCTTCATAAATGTCAAGTGAAGTCTTGTAGGTCGGAATGTTTATTCTTAGTTTTGTCTATTTGTCTGCGTCTTAGCTAAGGGGTAGCGAGCGTTTCACAATCTGGCGTACTAGATTCGATATACCTGGAGATTTGGAAGCTGACCGCCTTGCATCGATCTTCAATAATAAACCAAGTATTCCTCAAGCCGTAGAGGAGGGTTCTTTACTTCTAATACTTTTAATCGAATTATTTCCAGATATATACCGAAATGGTAGATACTCTAGTCAAACAAGGGGAACCAAAATGGCATATACTCTAGTCAAACAATGGGAAACAAAATGACAGATACTCTAGTCAAACAATGGGAAACAAAATGACAGATATTCTAGTCAAACAAGGGGAACAAAATGACAGATATTCTAGTCAAACAAGGGGAAACAAAATGGCAGATACTCTAGTCAACAAGGGGAAACAAAATAGCAGAAGGTCTAGTCAAACAAGGGGAAACAAAATAGCAGAAGGTCTAGTCAATCAAGCAGGACAAAATAACAGATCTGCTAGTCAAACAAGAGCTTAAACAATCTCAAGCATTTTTAGGTCATAACAGCAAAACAATTTTACCAAGAAATATTCGCCAAAGAACAACCAATACATGTTAACAAAGAAATTTGTAAATAGAAATCGTCAAACCGTAAATAATTCCAGCAAAAGAAGTCGATCTCTTCTCGGCCTTTTGGCTAAGTTCAAAGCGTAGATTTATCTGCACTTGATCTAGCCAGGGGCCAGCAGAGGCGGTCATCCGAACTGACCACTAACACTGGCAGACGGGTATCGCTGGACAACGTATACGTTCAAAGGCGAACAATGAAATTTGAAAAGGTGGTCAAAGTTCATGACAAAAGAAAAAAAGCGAGACGAAAATGGTCATTACCCAGAATGGATGAATAAGCTAGCAGTTAGGAAGTAAAGGCAGAAGTTGAAAATGATGAAAATTAAGAAGAGAGTGGGAAATGCAAGAAAGAAATTAAAATGGTGATTTGTTTGTTCACACACACAAGCGCACGCACACACACACACACACATACACGCACGCACGCACGCAAGCACGCACGCACGCAAACACACACACGTACGCACACGTACGCACACACACACATACACACACATACACACACATGCACACATACACACACGCACACACACACATATACACACACATAATACACGCACACGCACGCACGCACGCACACATACACACACGTACGCACACACACAGGTACACACACACACAACACATACACACACACACACTCACATGCGCGCGCACAAAACGGGAACTGCAAAATGGATTCTTCGTCTGTCAAACCTGCTAAAGTCCCGAAAGTTCTGGGGTGAACTATGTACCACATGGACGGTGCGGTGCACACAAGTGCCAGTTGAGTTCTTTGCTAACACCAATAGATCAATTATTCGCAATGTGAAAGTCCCAGTCCGTGGTGCTGACATATTGAGGCTTCTTGGGTATGAAAGAATAGATAGAAGATTAAGATGAAGATTTCTTCAGCGATTCGAGGAGTGAAAGTAGTCTTGGACTATAATAGCTGATCCTTCTAATTAATTGTGTGTTACCAAATATATTAACCATGTATTAGCACCGAAGAAGTAGTTGTAGAAGAAGAAGATAAGAAAAGAAGAAGAAGAAGAAGAAGAAGAAGAAGAAGAAGAAGAAGAAGAAGAAGAAGAAGAAGAAGAAGAAGAAGAAGAAGAAGAAGAAGAAGAAGACAAAGAAGAAGAAGAAGAAGAAGAAGAAGAAGAAGAAGAAGAAGAAGAAGAAGAAGAAGAAGAAGAAGAAGAAGAAGAAGAAGAAGAAGATTGATATGGAGGAGGAGGGATACAAGAAGGAGGAGAAGCGGTAGAAGTGGAGGGGAATAGGAGGAAGTGGACAAGAAGAAGAACAAGAACAAGAACAAGAATAAAGACAAGAAGAACATTGAACTGAGAATGCAATATAATAAACGTTAAATGAATAACAACTCACAATTAATCAGCGACCCAAAATTAAATTCCTCAAGAAAATGCTCAATAATATTAAATGTAAAAAAGAAATAATAATAATAATAATACTACACGCATTTGTGAATAAATACATTAGGGACAAGCACAATCACAAACGAGGTTTCTCAAAATTAATAAAACAATTGATAGAGTTTCCCCATGTGGCAAGAGTGCTAAGAACTGTTCTGTAACATTTAAGCTTAGAAGCTCTAATCTTCCTGTTTAGTGATTGTCCAATGATCCATGTCTAACCTACACATGTTGTCACAGAAAGATGCATGTCCTTAAAGGTGCTATTTTAAATTGCTTGTTGCCGTTGTGCTATTTCATGGGTACTTGCTGAAAAAACAGTAGCTTGAAAATCTGCACTTGTTCCAAATGTTATCATTGTTAATTAAACACGCGTTCTATTTATACGTTTCAATGTGTTTTATCAATTCTGTCAATTAGCAAAATATGGGAGGAGTCAAGAATAAACGTAAGTAATTGCTTGAATCTAATATAACCAATTAGATCAACGACTGAAAATTTGGCATCGTATTAAATATAAAATAACGCACGTGGATCGTGATTGGTTCAATACTTTTTGGAATAGAAACCACAAGTACTCTTTTCAAGCGTTCTCGAATGTTCTTGATGGTTACTTGCAAAGGCCAATTTCAGGGAAATGAGATTTGAGGTGGCGGCGGTTGTGGTGCAAACTAAATACATTTTTAACTTTATGGGTGGAAGAGAGGAGGGTACTTCACTTTTATTTCCGTTATCTGTTAGGAATGACAAGTTGATACGTGAATGTTGAATTTGGTCTTTCTGACGAAGAGAGACTGGGAGTGGAAGACAGAAGGGATAATTTGCTACCATGACAGAAGGATAGATTGGGAGGAGGAAAGTAGGTCAATATAATAATTTTTTTTATTATTTGTGAGAGATTTTCTATGATAAATGGGTTATACTCTGCGTCTGCTTTTTCTTCTTTTTCTTTCCATTGTTGCTTCTATAGATCAGTAGGTATGTTTAGATATGTTATTGGTAATGTCAAACGTTCTATTTTTATATAACCTGGCTCCACGGGACATCTGAGAACGACCTCCAGTAATTTTGAATGAGCCCTTTCTAGGCACAGGACACGGTACTGCATCTGCCTAGGAGTTCCTAGCAGAGCGAACACCATAACATTTTTCAGTAATCGACATATTTCATTGCGTGGTTGCGTGATATCCTGATTTCAGTGGTGCGCTTCCTTGCTGGTTGCCTCCTTTTCAGCACCTTTCCTTTGCTAGAGTTCTCTGGTCTTACTCGAGTTTAGATATGTATGCACGTACACATGTGGCTGCGCATGTTTGTGAGCTGACTCTAGTCCGACTTTGTGAAGATACATGAAGGGTGTAGCGTAGGTGGGAGCGCAAGCACAATTGAAATACCACTAGTTTAATCGCTTCTTTACTTTTTCAGTGTGGGGAGATTTGTTTCGCAAAAGACGAGCAATATCTCCGGCGGGCCTATTCTCACTGGTCGCGGGATCCGCAGAGTCAGGCAGGGAGTCTGACGGTAGTACACGCTTACATTGGTCCGGGAACGTACGTTTGAGAGGTGTGCGTGCTCATACAGGTGCAGACACGTGCTTTAAGGCCCTCTGCTGCGGGATATTCCTGAACGCCTCTAAGCCAAGTCCCACAGTTGTGAGGGTCTGGCCACCTACTCACCTCCTGTTCTTGGAGGTGAGACTCACCTCTGGCTCTTGGAGGTTTGACGCTGAGCCGCCAGCGTCTGCAGCCTACCTTGTTCCAAATGTACTGGTTATCCTTTCCTCTGGAGTAAACAAGGCAAGGCCGAGAGAGAGAGAGAGAGAGAGAGAGAGAGAGAGAGAGAGAGAGAGAGAGGAGAGAGAGAGAGAGAGAGGAGAGAGAGAGAGAGAGAGAGAGAGAGAGAGAGAGAGAGAGAACATGGTGTATGGGCAACACATGTTCTCTGAATGCATACCCAGGCATTGTGCGATGGGATTTTGGCCAAATTCCAATCCACATACTTTCGTCTGTCAAGACTGCAAAGTGCCACTCACTGGTTTTACGGCACCAGAGACTCGCCGTCGCCCCTTCCCCTGTTAGTTAAAACAGTTCTGCTACGTGAAGGCCAGGAGTTGGAATTTTTCTGCCAGAGGCAATGAATGCAAAAGTCACGGGGGTATTTGCAAGGTGTGGCGCTCACCCCATCTCAGCGCCCCTGGCTATAACAACAATTTGGAACCGGTTGTAGCCTGCTGATACTGAAGCACCCAAACCTGTGCATGAATCCATTACTAAAATTAACTAGTCAGTCCACGTGTACTGTGCTAAACTGTGACCTAGTTACATCCTAATGTGAGGGTAAGTAAATAAATACAGGGATAAAAAGCAATATGATCGACTTCATTGGACCGGAATTTATCACACATATCTCGGTCTCTTTCAGCAGGGCGACCAGCCGAAAGCGTCGCACAGAGCATGGGCTCTGTAGCTCCAGTGAGACCCCCAGGATTCTTCGAGAAAACTGGGAATCGAGCTCACAACCTTCGCTGCATGAGTCAGGTGGCGTACCCCCTCCGCCACAGTCTCCAAAGTAGGTAAATACAGGACCCGTTCACAAGGAGCATGGGACATATGGTGCTAACCTCATATGTTTATACACCAATCGGCATTTCGTGGGTGATGTGGTCAGTATCACACCGGCTGCTTTTGCTTCCGAAACATTTCCTAATACTCATTGTAGACTGGGTCAATTAAAAAATGTGAATCCGCCAGAATGCGTATCGAACCCATAGCCATCGGGTCGGCAGGCTAGCGTCTGGCCACTGTCCTAGAGCGGCTCCAGCATCCTAATATACCTCGCTACAAATATGAAGTTCCCGTGCCGGCAGTGAAGATAACGCTGGTTCCTGGTCGGGGAGAATGAATGAAGAGCCCTGGCAAGTCCAGGTGGAGTTGATACTTTCACAATGTGTCCGGAGAGAAGTCTCTACAAGGTGTCCGGGGAGAAGTCTCTACAAGGTGTCCGGAGAAAAGTCTCTACTAGGTGTCCGGGGAGAAGTCTCTGCTAGGTGTCCGGGGAGAAGTCTCTGCTAGGTGTCCGGGGAGAAGTCTCTGCTAGGTGTCCGGGGAGAAGTCTCTACAAGGTGTCCGGGGAGAAGTCTCTACAAGGTGTCCGGAGAGAAGTCTCTACAAGGTGTCCGGAGAGAAGTCTCTACAAGGTGTCCAGAGAGAAGTCTCTACAAGGTGTCCGGGGAGAAGTCTCTACAAGGTGTCCGGGGGGAAAGTCTCTACAAGGTGTCCGGGGGAAAGTCTCTACAAGGTGTCCGGGGGAAAGTCTCTACAAGGTGTCCGGGGGAAAGTCTCTACAAGGTGTCTGGGGAGAAGTCTCTACAAGATGTCACCTACTGCATTTGCAGTACTCTTTTTGTCTTCCTTCTCCGACCTTTGATTTAACTAGATGACGTGAATATCATACGCTGTACAGACTAATTACGTGTATGAGAGAGCATCATGTATGAACGGAAATCATCTTCATCATTCTCTGCTTTTCCTCCTCCTCTTCTTCTTCTTCTTCCTCCTCCTCCTCCTCCTCCTCCTCCTCCTCCTCCTTCTCCTCCTCTTAGTCTTCTTCTTCCTCTTCTCCGGCTAATTCCCATTATGTCTTTACTCGCTTGCTCATCTTTGTTTCTCAGTTCCTTCTCAAGAACTAATCACAGAAAGAAAACTAAACTACAGAAAGAAAAAAAAACAGTTTGTTTTCACTTTAATAGAAAGTTGGAGCAGTTAACAATCTCATATCAATACACTAAAAAGTTTTACCTAACTAAACTATTCAGTATAAATGACTTTTACTAACTAAACTTAACTCTATGAATGACTTCTACATCGCACCTGTAGGTAACCCCGAAACCAACAGGCTTACGTTCTCATCAAAGGTTATTTAGCGCTCACTCGCTTTGAACTAAAGCGTAGTCCATACACATAACTTCTGGTAGTGCTGGACTGAATTATGCGTGTGTATTATTAGCTTTCCCTATTAGCAGTGTCTCTCGCCATTTAGCGATCCCACTCCGACTTTAGAGGTACTTGTAATAATCAAGAACGATAATTTTGTCTCGTATACTTCGTCTCTGGCATCTAGCATTCTTCTTTTCGTCACTGTCACCTGCGTTTACAAGAAAGCACTGCGTACCTTTAAAATATAATGTTACATCTACAATTCTATAGAAGAATACACAGTGGATTCAGCGAATCAATCTTTGGCAATACTATGTACTTGTTGCCGACATTTCCCTCGATAGAAGGGTTTATTTAATAATGTACGTTATTATAAACTGAGACGCAAAAGTACTTTATTACTGAAATAATATATGTAGGTCGGGTTCTCTCCCTTTTGTTCTCCTTTGCATTAATACTGTGTTCCAAGGGGAGTCACCCAACGGATGCTATCTGTTAAATTGTCTGGCTGTTTATTTCAAATTATTTTTCGGCTATTCGTCTCGTCCTATTTCCCCCCTACTGACTTATCCAACCTGAATGGATTAGTAGAGCATTCCTGAATTAATATTTCTCATTGTGTTAATATACACATGGCAATAGTTGTGTTAATGATGTCTGTCTGGCTGTCTGCCTATCTGTCTGCCTGTATGTCAGTCTGCCTACCTGCCTGTCTTTCTGTTTGTCTGATGCCTGCCTGTCTGTCTGTTTGTCTGATGCCTGCCTGCCCGTCCTCCCGACTTTATACCTATCTATCCATATATCTGTCCTTACCCCCTCCCCCTTTCCTCCATCCATCCATCATCCTCTCACACCTTCTGTCTGTCTGTCTGTCTGTCTGTCTGTCTGTCTGTCTGTCTGTCTGTCTGTCTGTCTGTCTGTCTGTCTATCCATCTATTCGTCCATCCGTCCGCCTGACGAGGAAGGAGAACTGACAAGGGATGTAGAGTCTTGTCCATGGTGAGAGCGCAGTTCTGCAAGTCACATGCTACATGATGATGAACTCGTTCGTCGTGAACTTTAACCCACTTTTGTCAATATCAATTCTGATTAGTGATTTGTAAGGACCATCCTCATCTCCATACTCCAGACAGGTCTATAAGTGCTCCAATCTTCTTCACATCAACGCCAGCGTATATGGACTGATCATACCAGTTCTGTGTTGGTTAATCACATGTCTTGTTTTTTGACAAAATGTTCATGTCTGATGATTTCACGTCTTCTTCACTCTGGACATAGAAGCAGCTTCTCAAGTTTCTTTAACGTTATTTGTTCTTTCAGCATCTCTTAAAGCGATTATGATGTCTGACCCGTCAATTGCTCTTCCCACCTCGATCATTGCCATATTCGCCAACCGCTCATCTCGCACGTTGATTTCACGTCTAACTGTCTTTGTGCATAACTGCAAGTTAGCTTGACTCATTTCTGAGTTTGTATCAAAACAACCTGGTAAAAGACATATTTCCATGGCCCAATTTCTTCTAATTGGCACCGGCTCCAGGTTTCTCTCTTGAACTGACATAATAGCTTCTTGTTTAGTGTACACATTTAAGATTGATCTTAGGTCTTATTTCTTTTAATCAGTATGCTTACTTATAATTTAGAATGTATGTTTCAGGTTACCTGGTCCAGTGCATTTTCAAAATTAACAATGCAAACGAATATGCTTTCTCCCTGCAAGCACTAGCTCTTAAATTTCAGGTGTCCTTATGGCGGAGTAGGGGGTTCATCCACTACACCGGTAACATAGATTTAACATTATCTTCTCGTTCAGAAAGCAATGGCAATCTACTTAAACGTAAAATTGCCTAGAAAATCAACCTGCAGTTGATCGCTACGTCCTGCGAAGGACACGAAATATTTTTAAATCACACTTTATGTCAAAAATTTTAATTTACGAATTGCGTATCTGCTTCCACTTTCCTTTCGTATTCCAAACTGATATTCATTTAGTACTTCCCATTTATGTTTTCTATTCTCCGAATTATCTAGAGCGTTGTTGTTTTAAGGCACGACATAATACATTGCTTACATCTCATTATGTGATTTTTATTTTCAGGCCGTTAAGCCTAGTAGGGCTGAATGTTACTATCTACTAGTCAACTGTGTGGCAATTAATGCGTAAAGTTTGTTTAATGCAAGGTACACTCTTGATATAACCTATCCTTCTGGTATTTTGTAACGCGCATTGTCTATAGTCTCTCTGTATCCCATTCTCTATAATGCATTTCTAATGGCCTATTCTCGATAAGTCGTCTGTTTTGTCAGTTATATGTAGCTCATTTTCTATAATCCCTTTATGTGATAACATAATATCCGCACCTGAAAGCACTGAGAGTGTTAGTAATTGACTAGAATTATTAGCATAGATAAAAAGAGTTACTACGGGGGATAAAACAAGTTACGTTGAAGAACTAGAGTGTTTAAAGGTCGAATATTCGCCGGCGTTCAGCTGAGGTATGACGTCATCTTACAAACAGAGCTACAGACATCCAGACGCACGGGGGAAATATGTTGCAAAAGTACGCGAAAAGCGTCTAAAGTCTGGCTAAGCCTCATTTGGTAAATAGCAGTGGTTCAAACACTAACTGTCTGATTAAGAGTAGCTACATGTGATCACGTTTAATGGGACACGGGAAAGCACTGGATATACAGTTTATCCCTGTGATTGCAGAATTGGATTTGAAGTTTCAAAGCGGAATAATTAGCAGGTAGAGCCAGAATTCAGCTAGCATTAGCAGTATTAGTTGGTGGCAATAATTGTGGTCTTTACACTGGAGTTATTTGATGCGTTTAGAAAGAATAGTAATGAAAGCCATAGTTCCTGAAAGAATATGCAATCGACACCAGCACTAAAATAGACATAAGACAATGCAGACGCCTGGAGCATAACAGTGTATACGGCGGGGAAACTGTCAAGGGATCGAGGTTCTTGTCAAAACGAAGTCTGGCAAGCGACCTGCTAAATGGTGGTGAATTCATTCCAGTTTGTGTGTGTTAGTGATTGTGTGTGTGTGTGTTTTGTTCGTTTGTTTTGGCAGCTGACATCTTTTCCCAGTCTTCATCTTGCTCTTATACAATATATATATATATATATATATATGGACTTCCGGTCGCCAACATGGCGGTTAGGCATTGAACCGATGGGGCCTGTGGCGTGATTATGCTTGTGGCTACGGTTTGCAATCGCATTTTCCTCATGTTGGACTGGTAGTACATGGTTCCGTCGCCCTACTACTGGGTGAGAGCGTGGGCGACACCGTGAGCAGTGAAATTCGCGTGGAATGCTTTTACATCTGTCCTGTACAGTGACCTGCATGTTCGGAACAATGGCTACCGGCGGTTGCTGAATTGACTGTTTTGCCCTTTCGTTTCACGAGTGCATTTTTCGGGAGACTCCTGGGAGTCGGCTCTGAAGCTGCGGAGTTCGTGCTTTGTGCGACACTTTCGGTGGGTCGCCCTGCGGTAAGAGACCGAGCCAACCAGGGTCAATGAGGTCTTTGGTGACTGCCGTGGTATTCGTGGATTATTTTGTGTTGGCGTTCTGACTGCGGCATTATGCACAGTGTACATGTGCGGGCTTTTTGGATTGCCGAGACTCCTGTCTATTCCACTTTTCACATTGGAGAGTGAGGAGCATTTTGTGTGGTTTTCGCTGGCACGGGAATGGAGCATAATGGGGACGACTCGTTACCGTGAAGTTGGAACCTCGAATAACTAACTAACTTATACAATATAATTTTTCATTGTATCTCTTCGTGGCAGATGGTACAAGGTTGTTTTGTAAGGTTTCCAAATCATTTAATCTTGTGTTCTTTAATGAAGTGCATGACTTGTTTAGACATAGTCAACTTTCAGTTTCCTTATTCCTAATTTTATCCCTCACGGTTACTTCCGCAGTACTTTTAAGGCATTTTATCTCAGTTATGATTTTGCGCTCATTAATTACAGTTAGCGTCCATGTTTGACATTTTTATATTTAAATGTTGCGCTCATTAATTACAGTTAGCGTCCATGTTTGACATTTTAGTATTTAAATTTTGCGCTCATTAATTACAGTTAGCGTTCATGTTTGACATTTTATTATTTACATTTTGAGCTCATTAATTACAGTTAGCGTCCATGTTAGTAGTATACAATGTAGGATTCGGTTATTATTTGCCGGAGCCTCCGGCAATTGACCTTGACCTCGGCTGATTTTCACTCCCCCTCGGTCATATAGTTGGGTGGTGTAAGGGGTGGTATCTAGGTCATATCTAAGGGCGATAATTCTAAGATTTTATGTTTCTAAGGGCAGATAACTATTGAGTGGGTGTATAAAAATTTTAATTAATTATTAAAAAATAAAATAAATAAAAATAAAAATAAATAACGACGGGGTGCGGGTGGTGGCGATGGGGGTGGGTGAGACTAGACCGGTTCGGGTTTAAACACTATCAGGTATATAATAATTTTTATTAATCATGTATAAACAATACAATGCATATTAAATAAGTAGCGGCATAGTGGAAAATTCTGGAACGTAGTACGGGGAGTTGTACGTCGGCAAGTGTGGGAAAATTTTTCCCCCTTTTC